>CAXKVX010001050.1:0-65000 GCA_964058865.1 Eleocharis quinqueflora
CAATGCAAAAGCCTCAAGCGTCAATGCACAATGCACAAGCGTCAATGCACAATGCACAATGCAAAAGCGTCAAGCGTCAAGCGTCATGCGTCATGCGTCATGCACAATGCACAATGCACAATGCACAATGCACAATGCACAATGCACAATGCAAAAGCGTCATGCACAATGCACAATGCATAAGCGTCAAGCACAATGCACAATGCAAAAGCGTCAAGCGTCATGCACAATGCACAATGCAAAAGTGTCATGCACAATGCACAATGCAAAAGCGTCAAGCGTCAATGCACAATGCACAATGCAAAAGCGTCAAGCGTCAAGCGTCATGCGTCATGCACAATGCACAATGCACAATGCACAATGCAAAAGCGTCATGCACAATGCACAATGCATAAGCGTCAAGCGTCAAGCGTCAAGCACAATGCACAATGCAAAAGCGTCAAGCGTCATGCACAATGCACAATGCAAAAGTGTCATGCACAATGCACAATGCAAAAGCGTCAAGCGTCAATGCACAATGCACAAGCGTCAATGCACAATGCACAATGCAAAAGCGTCAAGCGTCATGCACAATGCACAATGCAAAAGTGTCATGCACAATGCACAATGCAAAAGCGTCAAGCGTCAATGCACAATGCACAAGCGTCAATGCACAATGCACAATGCAAAAGCGTCAAGCGTCAATGCACAATGCACAATGCACAAGCGTCAAGCGTCTAGCACAATGCACAATGCACAAGCGTCAAGCGTCATGCGTCATGCACAATGCACAATGCACAATGCACAATGCACAATGCACAATGTAAAAGCGTCATGCACAATGCACAATGCATAAGCGTCAAGCACAATGCACAATGCACAATGCATAAGCATCATGCACAAATGATGCAACACATAACTTGCTTGTTTTCATATATGTTTAACCTGTACAAATAAAATCGAGAGCGTCATTTCTTGGTGGCGGGCCAGTGGTTCTGACAAACAAATGAACAACTCCCCGTTTATTCACGGACATCTGAGATGCCATTTTCCAAGAACTTTCGTCAATGAGTCCAATCAAATTGAAATGCAAATTACTCCCTTCTCCATCCTCCACGCGACATAGGATTTCACCAACGCAATACTCGTGAAATGCTAGAACCCGATGTATGGTACTTTTAATCCCTTCAAAAGTACTAGATTGTTTACCCTGGAGTGCCAATTTTTTACCACCAGAGTACTCCGCACCAAATTGAGTTTCAATTATTTCACCTCCATAAAATACCAAAATCGGAAATGTCGACATTGCACTACAAATATAATGCATAAATAAATTGAAATTTATACGAGTTAATAGGTAAAGCCATACATATGACATAAGTACAACATACAACTATACAGATATAATAGGTAAATAATGAAGAGCCACATTTAATAAATTTCATGCTAGTGATTCGCCCGAAAGAAGTTTCGAATTCTTCCAGAGATTGATGTTCGCCTTGATTGATTGGGCTGACTTGTTGAAGGATTTGATGCACTTGTTGAAGCATCGACATCTCTAGGTGGAACACTTATTGAGCGACGAGCGGGTTGCATTTGGGTAGGGTTTGGATTTGGTTGGACATCTACGGAGTGTCGAGTGGGCTGGTTTCCACTATGTAAGCCCAATTGTGTTAATACCTCATGGCGATTATGAGGTTGACTCCCTTGATGGCTGGATTGAGCACTTCCTGTAATATTAAAAAGTAAGAAGGTGATGGTCGTCTTCAATATGAGTATTTTAAACATATAAAACCATTTCAATACCTTCTGGTCGTCTTCCAAGGGGTCGTCCTCTGCGCTTGCCTTTTCGTCCTTCCATTTCATCCATTACCATCGGAATACGAATGTGCCTTCTTCGACCACGACGAAGCAATTTTCTATTGGGAATGATGGTAGGTCCCGTATACTCGAGCCATTCAGATTGATTTGGAAAAGGGTGGAATCTTCCGGACCAAGTATCATGCAGATTTGCAGCAGTGTAATAAGGTGAAACAAATTGAGATAAGTTTAAATGTCTGACCCTTATCACCGCTAATACATGCGAACATGGTATGCCGGTCAGATTTGGTTTCAAACAGGTGCAACGCGTAAAAACTCCCTCTTCGAGTAATACGTGATACTTGAAATTTTCAAATTCACCATTCGGTAAGGTCTCGCCTTGATGCAAAACTTCAAAATCCCCTTGCTCTGATCGATAGGGGTCTACTCGATGTGGTCGTGACTTGTCACCTCTCTTAATTAGTTTCTCCGTAACACTACGAGACCAAACAAAACCATCACTTACGGTTGCACCAGATGCGATTCTCCGATCATCAAACCAACTCACGCACTTGTACCAGGTACCTTCCACGATAGCCAGAACCGGCAACATACGAACAGCTTTGAACACTCGATTCAAAGATTCAGATCCGTTACTTGTCATTATGCCCCAACGATATCCGTTGTCGTACCGTTGTGCCCACTTTGATGGATTCACAGACTCTTTTGGATCATTCTCTAGTCTTTTTCCAACCGTCTTTAAATACTCATATGCGCCTGGATATTGTGCTTTTATAGATTGCATGTGCTCTTTAAATCGACGAGGTTTCTTCTTCGATGCAGCACGCTTAAATAATTTCTTTAGATTATCGTCTGGAAATTTTGAGTACAAGTTCTCGGCAACGTGTTGCATACAATATCGGTGCACTGCTTCGCTGTTTGCCTCCGACCATCCATATTGGGGATATTCAAAAACAGCCTTAATTCCCTTGTGGCGGTCTGATAGTACACACATCTTACCAGGTCCGATAACTTCTCGACGCAACCAATTCATGAACCAACCCCAATTTTCTAGGTCTTCCTTCTCCACCAATGCAAATGCCAATGGTATCAATTGATTCTCTGCATCGTACCCGCAAGCCATCAGTAATCTTCCCTCATAACGACCCGATAAGAAACCTGCGTCGATACTTATCACCGGACGAATGTACTTTACTGCCTCAATGCACGGTCCCCATGCCCAAGCCGCAGCATGGAAATAACGTACTTCAGGTTGATTGGTAGGAGTCGTCAGGATAGCATACTTCATTGATGGATTCGTCGATTGGATGGCATTAAAATAACGAGGAAGCAACGCATATGATCCCTCCCAAGTCCCAAATATTTTCGCAATTGCTAACTCCCTGCCTCGCCATAACTTGGCGTATGATGGATCAGCACCGGGAAATTTTGCTTTAACTAAATGTCTGACATTTTTAATTGTCATGGTTGTATCTTCGTTCATTTCCTTTTTAATAGCACCAGCAATTATCTTGGCCGTAAGTTGTGCATGATCTACTCGTGTAATCGATTGGATACAAGTGTGCGGGTATGGATTGGTTCTTATTGTCCAAAAATTATTACCTTTAGGACATACAGCGTACAACCTCCAAAAACATCTCTGATCTTTGCAAACCATAACTAGCCTCGTCGCGCTACTCCTTTCTGTTTTAATCTCTATATTCCCTTTGATGTGATACTCACTAATGGTCCATTGTAACTGATCTTTTGAATTAAATACACGATTTTATGCCAAGGGATCGTCTGACGAGTTTTGTACTTCAGTGTAAATTTCATTGAAACCAGATATATCACTAAGCTCCTGTACTGGGTGATATTTTTCTGATCTTCCTTGTACAATTATCCGATGATTCGGATGATCGTTAGGATTATAATCCAAATCGTCTTCGTCAGAGGTGTATCCATAATCTTCTCCTGTTTCCCATTCTCCCGCTACGGGTAATATATTCTCATCGTCATCGCCTTCGTTTTCTTCAGGAATATTAGATATGGGCTCATTAAGATCTATAATTGGTGAATGTCTTGCGGGAGAGATATGAAGAGTATGGCCAGGGCTATAAGGTAATGTCTCTTGACTAACTCTCGGAGGCTCTTCATCCGTGTTAACAACATTTTCACCTGTGCGACCTAAGTTATCAGGATTCTCATTTGTCCGATTTGGCACCAGATCAACATATAATTCAACAAATCTCCAATTCATTTCTGATTGTGCCATTTGCAATATCATTCGCCACTCTATGTCATCGCGAATGGGAATTAAACAAAAATGATAAGAAGGTGGGAGCGCAGTGTTATATCGAGCGACAACATTGAGCGAATATTGACTCTCAAATATCCCCAACCATTTGTATATTGTATTTTTCACATCTTCATACCGGGTGTCTTCATTTCCCGGAAAAGTAAATTTTGAATCACAACTATATTCCATACCATACGGGCCATTTCGAGTCTCACCATCCATATATACGGAAATTGGAATCATCTTTCTTCACTCCAACTGTATAAATTTCCCAATTAATAATATACTAATACTTCAGAAATAAAATAATTCTAAATTAATTTATAATAAAATAATTCTAAATTAATTTATAATAAAATAATTCTAATTTAATTTATAATAAATTAATTTACACTAATTCAAATTTTAACTCTATAAATTAATACAATTTAATTTATAATAAAATAATACCTAAAATGACTTAGCAACTCTTTAGAATTTGCAAAATCTTCACTTCACTTCTCTATCTAAATTCCTAAATAAATTCTCTAACTCTTAGATTTATTATAATTACAAAATAATAATATATTAATAGTTCAAAAATTACGAAATTCATACATAAATCATCTACAAAATAATTATAAATTAATTTACACTGATTCACATTTTAACTTAAAAAATTATTACCATGTAATTAAAATAAAATAATATCTTATATTTAAAATGTGCAAAACCTTCACTTCACTTCTCTATCTAAATTTCTACAAAATTTCTCTAACTCTTTAATTATTATAATTACTAAATTAATATTATACTAATAGTTTAAAAAATACGAAATACGTACATAAATCAACTACAATTATAATAATTATAAATTAATTTACAATAATAATAATACCTGTAATCAACTAAATTTGAAGAATTATAACAATTATAAGAATTATAGCAATTCACTTTGAAGAATGAAAGTAAATTATAACAATTCAACTAAAATTATAATTCTTATAAATTAAAAAACAATTGTAATAATACCTGAAATCAACTATCAATTATAACAATTATAATAATTATAAATTAAATCAACTAAATTGAAGAATTTAAGCAAAAATAAAATAATACCTCAAATTACTTGTTTAACTTCAATTATCAATATCTCTCTTCAATTATAAGCATCCCCTCTCTTTATCTCTCTCGGCTGGTGTATAAATAATAAGTAACTCCGGGTTCACTGTGATCGCCATAACTCCGGGATCACAGCAGCCTCCATAACTCCGGCAACTGTGATTCCGGAGTTATGGGGATCACAGTGAACCCGGAGTTACGTAGGGCGCTGTGATCCCGGAATGGCTAGAATCGTGATTTATGTCCAAATTTTGCCATTTTGGTATTTTATTAATTTATTTTGGTTAATTAAAAAAATTTCGGCGATTTCCCAATTGAATTAAATTTGTTACGCTATTAGAATTTTATTTATTAACATGAATTTTGGTTATTAACGTGAAAAAAAAATAGTTGTTCCATAGAAATAACGATGGAAAAGACATCTTTTCTCTGAAATAACCATATAAATGAATCCATGAAAATACACTCCTTACAAAAAACATTTTTTTTCCGTGGAATATCATGAAAATACTCTTTTCCGTGGAGCTAAACATGTAAATAACTCCACGGAAATTACTTTGTTTGTGGGGTTGCCTGTTTTTATTTTCGTTGTTAGTATTACACATTTTCATGATATCATGAAAATAATTCAAAAGTAATAACAAAATGATTCAAAAATTATCACGAAAATAATTATATTATCAACATATTATTATTTATTTGCACATTTTTTAAGAAATATAGAAACTTTATTTTATTTGTCAGTAAAATCATTATCTGCACAAATTTTATTAACCAATTTTATTTGTCATAATAGCAATTACAAGCAAATAGCATCAAAATTTACATGTTGTAAGCTGCACAAAATATAAAATAAACTTTTATCCAAAATTTGACTATATAATTTTACATAATACAAAAAAAGTTCAAAATTTGAAATGGGTACCAAACATTATAAAAAATATCACACTGTCATAAAATTTCAAGACTTGATATCTGCATATGAAGATAAACATTTATTATGAAAAATATATTAGAATGAAAATAAAAATATAAAAAAATCCATTAACTGAAAAAGCTTTTACAACGAAGAGAAGCACTTATACTCTTCGTTCCATAAAAACCTCTGCTAGATAGATGGATTGGAGCAGAAAGAGAGAGCTAGTAGCCTCCATCGTTGAAGTTTCTAGAGAAAGGAAGAGAATGAATCAAGAGTAAATAGGGTGCCAGTGTGTAATTTTTCTGCTAGATAGAAGGAAATGTTAATTTTTTCTTTCGTCTAGAATCGAGGTATATATGTATCAGAAAAACCAATCCAAAACAAAAGTTAAAAAAATTCCTACCCAATTTTTTTTAGAAAAAGCATTTCTAAGAAATATATGAAGATCTACTCACTTGAAACAAAATATATATGAAATGAAATTTTCACGTGACATTGATTCACATGTCAATGCAGTGTCACAGTGGTTGGACAAGAAGAGAAGGAAGATAAGGGACTGTTGAAATTTTAGAGAAGAAAGAGAAAGTAATATAGAGAACTTAATTTCTGAGAAATTTTGGAGGAAATTTTTTTGCTAAAAAAATTGGAGTATTTTCGTGGAAGAGAGAGTAATATTTGAGAAGTTAGATTATTCTGTGGAAGTAAAGACTATTTTTGTGAAAATGAATATTTTTTTCGTCCATAGTTTGGTCCGTGGTAAATTCACGCAAAAAAATTATTTCCGTGAAAATGATTTTTCCACACAAAAAATATATCTTACCATGAAAATATTGAAAATTTTCGTAGTGTTAAACCAAAATTTTATTCGTTTTGCTTATATACATAAATTGAACCAATCAAATAATTTGATGAACCGAAGTATAAACTAGACCAAATGAACCAAATTTTATTTTGTTTGTTTGGTTAAATTAGATTAATATAAAAATTAAACATAAGTTAAAGTATTAATAACAAATAATAGAAATATTAACAAAACCTATTGTACATTAAATGACAATTATAACATATAACAAAAAATATACATATATACTAGTATGATAATTTGTTTTATAATATGTATAATATTGCAACGCTAACGTAATATTTAGGGTTTGCTTTGTTCGATTTATTTGGTTTTCGTTAATGAAACCGAACCAAATTTTAAAAACCAATCTATCATAATTTTCAAAACGCACCCCAACCAAATAAACCAAACATCCGAAGCGTTGTATGCAAAAATAATTTTGATTCGGTTAAGTGAAAGAAACCAATCCATTTGCACACCCCTATATCCTAGATAACACACCACTTTTCTAATTCCTAGTTAGTTAATTTTGTAATTAAAAATATTTAGGGTCCTTTTGTCAATAAATAGCACTAGAAGTGTGCATTTTGGATGTGTGAGAGTATAATAATGTTATTTTCGAAGAGTGAAAGAAGAATGATATTTTTTATTATTCGGAAGAGCGAAATATTGTTTGACACTTATTAATTAAAATAGTACAAGCATTGATAATTATGATAATAACAAGAGTGTAGTTCAAATGCTTCTATTTTTTTGTGCCTCAATCATTCTTCCAAATCTTGACAATTTATCAAGAAGAAAAAAATGAAGTTGAGAATAAAGTGAATTTGATGAGTGATCAAGATTTTGGAGGCATGACAGAGACAAAAAAAATGAAGGCATATGAACTCTCCTCTAATAACAATGATGATAATATAATAGCAAGAATAACAATAGTAATATAATAATGAGAATGGGAATGATAATAATATAATAATAAAATAAAATAAAATAAAATAAAATAAAATAATAACATAATAATATACATTATTTTTGGAAATTAATAAAATAATATAATAATAGTGATTGCATAATGTAATGTTAAAATTATAATTATGATGATGATAATGTAATGATAGTAATAATTATGATAATGTAATGATAATAAAGTAATTTATATAATAAAATAATAATAAAATACTTTATTTTATAAATGAAATAAAATAATAAAGTGATTGTACAATATATTGTTGATAATTTTGATAATATAATATAATTTAACAATAAGTACAATTATACTATAATAATATAGTTCATTATGGCGAAAATTTTGGTGTTTCAAAAGATAGGTACACCGGACATTCTAGCTCATCTGGATCATTCAATGAAAATATAAATAATAAATAATGATAATATTCGATGTATTCGGTGTATTCATCTTTTTGAGTATCTAAGTTTTTGCCATTATAATTTAATAATTTTCTATCATAATTTAATCACAACAAAAATAATGATAATATAATTATGAAAATATAAATAATAAATAATAAACAAAATAATAATAATATGTGTTACTTTATAAAATAATAAAAAATAATAATGATGTTGGTATAATATGATAAAGTATAGTTAATTACTAATTTTAATATAATATAATCAAATAATAATTGTTATTTTACAATTGCTTTTTCAGTATACCACCTATGTGTTGAAATATCAAATTAGCTAAATTTTGTATTGTTTCCAACATAGTAAAATATGTTTAACAAAAAAAAATTGAGTTAAAATAGTGTGCTATTTTGAAAGAGAGACTATTCCATTGCCAAACAGACCCATTTTTTTTTAGGAAAGCCACAAACACAAAGGCTATGTTTGGTTGTGGAGTAATTTTAATCTGGATTAAATTTCTTACTCCAAGTTAAGGTGGAGTAAGTTAATCATGTTTGGTGGATTAAACTAATTCACCTAAAGAGGCGGAATAAGTTAATCCGAATTAATTTAAATCTTACTCCAACTTACTCCATCAATTTTATTTCACGTTTGATGAATTAAGTATGGAGTAAGAGAATTAATCCAATTCTTGCTCCACAGTAAAACGTGACCAAAGGAATTCGATTGTCTAATAAGCTAATGACTTCTACTCGTATATCAATGTATGCTATTAGCTGGAGCTGCTTTGGCGTAGAGTGGTAGATATAGGAGAGTCAAATGTGGAAGTTCACATGATATTTAAGGTACGCCATTCATGCGTCATGACACGAGATGGCTGGCATGAGCATTAGAGCATAGCTACTAGCTAGCACAGCATATGATAATGATATGTACACCAATGAGACTAGCATGCAAAAGGGATTTCCATGGCAGATAGAAAAAGTAGTGGAATTTCGTCATCTCCTCTGCTCTTGAAAAGGTCAGGTCTTTTCCCTCACGGGAACCTTCAAACAGTTCAAAAAGGAAAAGTAGACTAATTAAATTCCTTCTCTTTCTTTCTTTTTAGGAGAATTTTGCACTGCAAACCAATATTGTATTTGTATATGAGGATCCGAAAACAGAGTAAGAAGAAACAAACAACTGTTCAATTGAAGTCATTCGGATTTGTTCTGATTAGGTGTACTTTATAGTGTCAAGTTAGTCGAGATTTAATTAAATTTTCAATTAAGTAAAGTAATCGAGTTATTATTGTTATTACAGTATATTCATGATCAATTTTTAAAGTTACAAATCAATTCAATTTATCACTATTTTTTTGATCGGGTTCCACGAATTTTGTGAGTTTTGTTTAACAAATAATGTATAAAATTGAAAAATGTAACAATGTACTTCAATAACTCGTCAATAAAAACAAATAACATTTACTCAACTATATTTAATTAAATACTATAGTAAGAAAATAGAAAATACATTATCCATACATATCGTCATATTAATATGACAAAATATAAGATAGTCATAAATTTGAAGAGGAGTGTTAAAAACTTAAATGCATCACTTTTGTGTGTTCTAATTTTGCATTCAAATCTACATCATTAATCTGAAACATATTTTTGTTCCTCCATATTTAGATTATTAATTGTTTCTTGACGAGTGATGTCAATTTGAAAACACACAAAAGTGGAGTCATTTAAACTCTCATCAAGATTAAATATTATATATTGTGCTGGAAGTTAATATTTAGGGTGAAGTTATAGTGCTTGTGCAATCACCACCGTTCGATGCGCATCGAGATTTGTGTGCATCAATCTCGATATGCATTGAACGGTGGTGCTTGCGCAAGCACCATAATTTTGCTCTAATATTTATTTAAGAAATTTATGTACATTATGGATCATAAAGAAATACTTCAATAGTTTAGTCATAAACATGATTTACAGGTTTTATTTACATGTTATTTCTATTTTGGTCAAAAATATTTTTTTTTTATTGCTCGAGAAAATAGTCGAAAGAGGGAAGTGGTTTTTGCCATGGAGAAGAAAGATTGTTACAGGAAGAGCTCAAATGTATGTAATAGGATACAAATTGAATTTTGACTAACCAAATAAATAATATCGGTTATGAATTATTGAAAAAAGAGGTAAACTATTGTAATATACAAAGAGTGATTGCAACGGTAGTTTGTGTTCATATCTCATATAGTAAATTTCAAATGATCGACTCAAACCGTTGAACATCATCTACATACTGAAATATGCTTAAAGGCTCTATTTTGTATTTTTCTAATTATTTTATTTTTTTAGATAGGTGAATAATTTAGTGATTTGACGATTTCAAAAGCATTCAATAGAAATGATTTTTCATCTACGTAAAAACTATTGTTTTTGGAAAAAAAATAAAATTATGTTTTCAAATAAATTCTAATATATAAATAATGTTAAATAATTTAGATCGATCGTTCGAAGTTTATTACATTAGATATGAAAACAAATCAGTACTTCAATCACATATTACAAAGTAAAATAGCCTATTTATTAAAAAAAGATTAGTTAAAGCTGACCCACATGTTATGTTATTGATCCATGTGACCCATCAAATTTTGAAATATGAAACAAATTCAATCAGATCCGAATCCAACACAATATGCCCGATTGCCATATCCATAAAAGCAGCTAGTTAACCTGAACCGTTCATAATAGCAGCCTCGACTAGAACAGAACTGATGAGAAACAGAGCATGGAGCCCATACCTAGTAAGTCCATAGTGTTGACTGCAGGAAAGATCATTTTTCAATCACTCAGTAACAGGTGTGGTAAATGTCTTTAATGATTTATATAACTTTCAAATGTATGAATCATGAGATTAGTGGATCATTGAATTAGTATTTTACTTTATGAAGTATTTCATCTGATATGAATTTTTAAAGGTGGCAGAATTCGATCCGGTCAGAAACTCGTCTAACTCGGTTCGATTTGAATCCGATTCAATTCAATATTTTGATAAAGTCAAACTATTCGAACCCGACCTGACCCGAGATTATCTTTACCTCGAGACGAAGCGACACATTAGCGACCTGAGCTCGACCCGACCCGACCCGACCTGAGACAACACATGAGGACGCTAGCCCGACCCATGAGGACCCGATCCGACCCGACCCGACTTAACCTGATACAACATGTAAATTGATATAATCATATTTTGTCCACATCATAATCAAAATTTACTAACAAATTAACATTAAAAAAAGTCAAGATTTAGTAACACAATTCGATAATGCTATTTGATCTTGTCCGATTGAACTTAAAACTCAAAATAGTACTTGAAAGTTGCCGGTGCAACTCGACCCGGTCTCGCCCGAGCCGATCCAAGACCCGAAAATTGTCGATGCAGCTCTATCCGGCCGGAAACCCGACCTGACCTCACCCAACCTGATCATGACCTGAAAATTGTCGACACACGGCGACCCGAAATCCGACCCGACCCGACCACCTCTATGAATTTCCACTGGTGGGCACAGATAAATTTTTGTCGTTTGGAAAATTGCGACTTCTGGAACCCAATGGAAATGAGCACTTACTTTCTGCAGTGTAATTACTTCGGCTTTAGTCGAGTACATACCTGCATCTACATGAGAGAAAATAATGACAAAAAAGCCCTTCAGATACGACCAAACTCCACTGATCTCAGAGACAAATATTATTTGTCGTTTTTGTTTAAAGAGAAAACCGTATTTTTCGTTATCACATTTTTTGTTTCGTACATTAGGATAAAATGCTACATTAGAGAGTTCTGTTATGTAGTACATATATGTTTTTTTTTTTTTTTTTTGAGAGTAAAAGCCCGTAGGCATGTAGTACATATATGTAAGTGTCAAGCAAACTAGCTGGTGTTACATTAATTGTAATGCAGTACTCTCTGCACGAAGTACAACAATATCTGTGGACATTGGTTGGTTTTTTCGTAAATTCCAATTAATCACAGTAGTTTCACTTTTACTAAAATGGCAATTAGTTTTACGTAATTTTAATATTACCGAAATTAATTTCTACATGTTTTTACAAATTACAAGTTTTCTGTCCAAGACTTGATTGAATTCGTATGTTTTATAAGTTATAACGTAAAAATAACGTTACATTTAATTATATTACTTGTTTAAGACATAATTCCCAAAAATATTAAATATAATTATAACATGCAGTCCAACAAAGTTTTATAATTTAGACGCGTCTAAATTCCAATGATAATTAATAAAGTTGAAATAAATTGATGGAGCTCTCCAATCTACTGCAATCTATAAAACCAAGTATTTTTTAATAATCCTGGTTAGGGCTAATAACTTTTAGACTGTTAAAAATGTTGTTTCTTTCAAAACAGGGGGTGCCACATGTCTAAATTATAAAACTTTGCTTTTAGAAAAGATATTTTTTAATAAATTGATGCCACATGTCTTCAAGGAGCCACATCACTCACATGTAAAAAACTTTGGTTTTAGAAAAGATATTTATATGAAATTTTTTCATAATTTCAAAATTAGATGGAGAGATGATATATTGAATTCCTGTTCAAAGAGGACCAGACTGGATTGCTCTCTTGATTTAGTCATTTAATAATTTTGTCATCTCCAGAGGAACTCAGTATGGTGTAAGAAAGATGTGACTGTACAGTGGTTTATAGGATCCTAAGTTCCTAACTATTGCTTTACTGCTCATGGTTTAATAATTTTGTCATCTCCAGAGGAACTCAGTACTTGGTGTAAGAAAGATGTGACTCAGACACTCAGTGACTGTACAGTGGTTTAATAATATTATAGGATCCTAACTAATGCTTTACTGCTCATGGTTTTAATATGTTCAACCAAACTTTGAAAAAAAAGAAACCTAAAAAGAAGAAAAATAAGTATTAAGAAAAAACTGTGTAAGTATATATATTAATATATACCGTATTTTATACAGTTTCAATACTACAGAAATTCTCGAAACAATTTCTTTCCCTCGGCTACGAGTCGCATAATATAATATAGTAAGGTCTTCTTTGATGCTTTTCTTAGGTTGTAATTTTGTTCTTTACATCAAATTAGTAGTTTGGTTGTGAGTGTGAGATGGTGATATTTGAGTTGAGTACATGCATGCTTGGGATTGGGTTTCTTATTATAATGTGTGTAGAAACTAATCATTTTTTGTGTTTATTTGGTTAAACAAAGAAGGTGCATTGCGAACTTATTAAATTAAGAGAGAATTTCATGGTTTGTAACTTTTTTTAATACTATAGTGAAAGACTAATTAATTATATAATTCATATAAAATAGTGCATGGTACTATGCACACAATGTTTCAGTCTTCTAAGGAATGATTGCAAAACCCTACCATTAGAATGGTTGAAGAGCATATATGCTAATTAAGAAAGATTCTTAAGTTTTACAGTAAAAAAAAGGAACTGGAAACTATTTCATCAGTAGAAGACCCGATGTTGTTTCCAAGATTCAGCTATGAATAAAATTAAGAAGGAAACTTCATTTAAAATTTTAATTATCATCTCGCAATTTCAACAACATTTTTTAAAAAAGTGCTAGTTATGTACGTGAAGTTAATATCAGTCTCATTTCATTAATTGAAAACGCAAAAACACTGGTAAAGTAATAGGACCATTAGAAGCATACAAGGTATTTGATTCTCCATTTGAAATGGTAACAGCCCACATAATTGTGTCTTTCTCCCTAATTTATTCACAGTACTTGCACCAAATATTCATGATTAATTTGAAGTTTTTGACCAAATTTGAGCTATATCTTGTGCCACTTCTAAAGCATCTAAACTTGCACCATAAAGCCCTTTTCCTGTGAAACCAACCGTGTACAGGCCATTCTCTCCTTTCCATCCATTTGGAAACGCATTCTTGGGCTTCCCTTCTTCAGTAAAAAACTCACAATCCTGCAATTAATTAAATATAACATAAGGATTACATCGTACAAAATTACCAGTATATCTGGAAAGTATAACATATCTTAATGTTTTCTCAGGTTTATTTATGCAATTGCATCATTTTCTTTTAAGTATCCGTTTATATTATTTGTAATTGCATAGTGTTTTGTCTTAATTTATCTATCAGTTTTTGAACCCAACTCAACTTTTCAGGGAGAAAAAGGGTAAAATTGAGAAATGTACCTTGAGCCAACGAGGGACATTGCTACTGTACCCTGTAGCAAAGAGAATCGAATCAAAAGTCATCTCATTTCCATCAATGAATCTCACTCCATTGGTAGTGAGTGACTCCACCTCTGGTACAATCTGCAATGCCATTTGTTGTCAGTTAGCAGAGACAGAGAGAAAGAGAGAGCGCCTTTGGCAAATAAAATAAACGAATGGTTTTATTTTGGGTTGATTGCATGGAGCAAAATTGAAGGAATTTTTCAAACATTATGTGCCATAGTAAAACCGCTTCAAAGCAGGGGTTTTGTGCATACCTTAATATTGCCAGATTTGATTAAAGAAAGTGCACCAATGTCCATAACTGGGGTTTTTCCAGTTATATCCTTTATCTCCAATGGGCCCACCTTCGGCCTTTTTAGCCCATATTTCTCTGTGTCACCTAAAATCGCTTTGCTTGCCAGAATCAGAAACTGATCGACCAACTTGACTGGCAACACTGTTAGGAGCTTAACTATGAGGTCGTATGTGTTGACCCCACACATTTCCCTTGGTAGAATATGGACCTAAAATCATTTTAAACATTTAATTATAGAAATCGCATATAATATTTTTCAACACGTTCATTCAAACCATCTTTAGAAATGTTTCAATCAATATTCCTTGCAAACCTCCAGCAAATGGCTTGCTACCACCAATGCATCTACCTCAAGCAAAAAATAATAACAATAAAATAAAAAATAAATAAAAATAAAAGTTCAAAAGAAAAGGAGACAAAAAAAAGACTATATTACAATGCACGGTAATGGCAAAATTAAAGCATGAGGCAGTATATCATTTTAAGAAGAACTGTTACTAAGTAAATGTGCATAAATCAAAGAATTCAACAAGAAAGAGATAACAACTGACCCCATTTCTGACAGACATGAAAGGAATTGCACCATGGTCAAACAAGTCTAAGCATATCTCCATGCCTGAGTTGCCACAACCAACCACTAGTACTTTCTTCCCTTTGTAGTGCTCTCCATTTCTGTACTCGCTTGAGTGAAATGCATTCCCTTTAAACCTCTCTCTTCCCTTAAACACTGGCACCACTGGTTCGGCATTCTCTCCAGTTGCCACAACAATCCACTTCGAAACATACACCATGATATCTCCATTGCCATCCTTGGTTTTGACTCTCCAGACTAACAATGAAGGATCGTAATGGGCTTCAGTAACATTTTGAGAGAAGCGAGGAGTGATGGAGAAATGTGAGGTGTAGGTCTCGAGATACTGTAAAAAATGAGTTTTTGAGGGATAGGTAGGGAAGTTTGGAGGAAAGGGAAGGTGAGGTAGCTCACAAAAGTGTTTTGGCAAATGGAGATTGAGACGATCATAGGTGCAGTTTGCCCATAAACCGGCAACGCCCGTTGACCGCTCAAGAATTCTGTACGGTACTGACAAGCCCGTGAGGCTCGCGGCAACTGCAAGACCAGACGGGCCCGCTCCTATGATGATTGGACCTTCGACTAAAGAAACATTTTCTTCTGGAGTGCTATTCTGATTTGTTGCCATTGATGGTGGTTTCACAGTTTATCAGAAAAAAAACCAACAACTATATATTACGTTACGATGAAACACTTTCTGGATTGCTTTCTTGTGCAACACTGCGTTGTGTCACCACTCAATCCCACTCTAGATTTTCTGATCTTTCTTCAAAAGGAACTATCTGTTGATTCTAAATATATTGGACCTACTAGGTGAAGGAAACCTAGAAAAACCAAAGAGCAAATTGTCTCTCTCTAGATTCACCTATGTAAGGAGCAAAATATGTGTTCCAAGTAATGATGGGCAGGTGTGATATATAGTGAAGAGGTGGCGTGAAGCTTAATAAGTGAATCAGGAGAGTATGCTAGGTTGTAGTGTACATATTGTTGGAAGGATAAATATACCATGCCTCTTGTTTTGCTGATGTAATCAAGGTACTGTTCACCTTTTTAATAGAAGTTATTTCTATGTGCGCCATTTTATAAGTAATGCAGGAATAAATTAACTAAGACTATAACCCGCATGTGTGCAGTGCTGAATGCTGATGTAGCAAGCAACTGGCTGCAACGCTAATATATTTTCACTAGTACTAACTAGTACATTTCACTATAAGCTAAGCAAGCATACATTTCACTGTATTTAAATCTGAATTAAAGCTTGAGTGCATGGAAATTGAAACATTATGTATGAGAATAATTGTCATAGGGAATCTCTATTTTACGCTCTATTGTCAGTGATATATATAGTTCTTGAGTTCTTCCTTTTACTCACTATTACCACTTCGTTAATTTGACATGTTACATAAAACACCTTTTGTCAGTGATAATTGGGACATGAGAATCACAATGACTTGAGAGCGCGTTATTTTTCCTTTGCTTATTCGATAATATTAATAAGAAGATTGATACTTACAAGTTTCTCTATTCTCTACTAATAGGCTGCATGCATGAAGGATTTAAATTGCTTATCAATTTTAGCTTATTCAATTTAAACAGGCCCTTATTAGACTAGTGTAATTGAAAGGTTTCTCAATGTCTATAAATGAAGCACGTACGCGGTACGTGACAAACGTCGAAAGCATCCAAATACCCGTAGAGTATTGAGAAGTCTGAGATGCATTCTATATATGGGAGCTGATACAGTGATACACAATTTGATACGCAATTGATACGCTCGTTCATTTCGTTTTAAAATCCTCTCCATTTTTTACAAACTGTTCTCTGCAGTTAATTTGTAATGCATATTAATTTATTTATAATTTGTAACGCATGTTAATTGTTTTGAGTTACGATTTGTAATGCATGTTAATATATGATATATTTTCATTTCGTATATATGCGAATTTGTAATGCATATTAATTTATTTGCAATGCATATTAATTTATTTATAATTTGTAATGCATGTTAATTGTTTTGAGTTACGATTTGTAATGCATGTTAATATATGATAGATTTTCATTTCGTATATATGCGAATTTGTAATGCATATTAATTTTTTGATGCATATTCATATTTTCTCAGTTGTTATGCATTAATTTTTTCTCAGTTGTTATGCATGTTATTATAACAAGCATGCATATTAAATTGACTAACATACATAAAAGAACAAAATTAATTTAAGCTGCACAAAAACTAGAATCATCCATAACACCAGAAATAACTTGCATAATAACAAATATAACATGCACAACAACACAAATAACCTGCATAACAACAACTAAATAAGTATGCATGTATTTTTCAATTAACATGAATAACAACAGAAAATTAAGTTTAAGCTACATTACATCACCAAAATTACTATAACAACTATAATAACATGCATAACAACCAAATAAGTATGCATTGTAAATTAACTAACAAGCATAACAACAACAAAATGAAGTTTAACTTGCATAACAACTAGAATAAGTAAGTATGCATAATAAATCAAATAACAAGCATAACAACTAGAATAACATGCATGACACTAGAATAACATGTATAACAACTTATAACAAAAAATAAGTATGCATAGTAAAATCAATCAACATGCATGACAACTAGAATAATATACCTGACAATCATATTTTGTATGCTGACGTTTTCAATTAACATGCATAATCAAATTTAGTATGCATAGTAAAATCAATCAACATGCATGACAACTAGAATAACATGCCTGGCAACCATATTTTGTATGATGGCATTTTCAATTAACATACATAACCAAATTAAGTATGCATAGTAAAATCAATCAACATGCATGACAACTAGAATAACATGCCTGACAACTATATTTTGTATGCTGGCATTTTCAATTAACATGCATAACTAAATATGCATAGTAAATCAACTAACATGCATGACAACTAAAATAACATGCATGAAAACCAATTTTGTATGCTGGCGTTTTCAATTAACATGCATAACCAAATTAAGTATGCTTAGTAAAAGCAATCAACATGCATGACAACTAGAATAACATGTCTGACAACCATATTTTGTATGCTAGCATTTTCAATTAACATGCATAACCAAATAAGTATGCATAGTAAATCAACTAACATGCATGACAAATAGAATAACATGCCTGAAAATCATATTTTGTATGCTGGCGTTTTCAATTAACATGCATAACAACAAAAATAACATGCATAACAGCAGAAATAACATGCATAACAAATATAACATGCTTTCCAGAGAATAAGAGATCGGAACCAGAAATCAATCGGAACAATGACGCGATGAAACAGTTTCGAATAGAAAAGAAAATGGAACTGTCCAGTTGTCAAGGTGAAAAAATTACTGAAGGTGTCCATTGAATGAAAACGTCCATTCAGTATCAATTGAATATCAAATTCGGTATCCCAGAACATTATTCATTCTATATTTCTATCCCTGTACAAATTTGGGATCTTACTTAACTATATAAATAGCATTTCCTTTTTATAACGTGCTTGGCATTAATTAATATGTAGTGTCAGCGACCCTAACAGATCAGATCCCATGCATATACCAGTACATGGATGTGAATCTGTTTTGACAAAAATAATAATTGTCGGATATAATAAACCGTCACTATTTTTTATTGTCGGTTTGGGAAGGAAAAAAAACCCGTCACTCTTCTTTTGTGTCTATTTTTGAGGGCAAACTGTCATTTTCTTTTTCAAAAGAGTCATATTTTGGATCAAATATCGGCACCTTTTCAATGTTTTGCGTCAATTTTATGTTAATTGGACGTCGATTTTCTTTCTTAAAAGAGTGTCGTTTTTTTGGAGTAGAGATCGACACTCTTTTCAACATTTTGTCTCAATTTTATGTAAATCCAACACATATTTTTTCTGTGTATCTGTGAAATGTTGTTTCGGTGCGGAGATTTCACACTTTTAGTGTTAGGGTTTTCTCTATTGGATGCTTAATCTGACACTAAATGTAGAAAATATCAGGCACTGATTCGCCTTTCTGTTCTAGCGATATACATGACCCAATGTCGCTAATTCATAAGATTAATTTTTATCTTTTTGTATTTTTTTATTTTTTTCAATTGTAATATATATATGCAGAAATGTAAAGAAATAGTGTTTACAAATATTCCAAAGTGGTCTGATTCTTTCTCAAATCTCACACAAGCGGGAGCTACGTGCATCGGGCTGTCCGTTTTTTATAATATATATATGTATGATAGACAACTTTTACAACTATAAAGATGAACATATCTTATAAATAGTTTAAATAATGTGTTGATATTTTCCCTTTTATATCAGACAATACATCTAATAAGATATGCCAACAGTTTATATAGCATATGAAACTGTTGGCGTATCATATCGACACATCATCACATGTAATCCCTTCCTCTGTCATCAACAGTATCTCTCTTTGAAGTCTACAGAAAAATTCTGAAAGATACAGTTAATATCTCTACACACATACACAATACATACACGTTTGCAATAGTTTGTTAGATCTAGCATGCTAGATACGGAGCTCTGAGGAAATTCAGTCTGGTGCAACCTAGACATGAACATTATTTGATCTAGCAATAATGTAACGGGGATACTGGCATTCATGAATGGTCTAAGTCACAAACTTAATTTGTATCTTGTACCTTTCTAGTAAAAATGAAGTCTATCATAGTAACAGTTATTTTCTTTCTCTTGGATGAAATCATGAAACTATTCCCCTCCAACAAAATTAATACTTCTGTTTGTTTGATCTCTGTCCAGCAAATACTTCAACAGAAATTATTATGATACTGCCAAATATGGGACAAAGTTGACAGCACAAACGAATGGGGTCAACTGGTACCACACTAACTAGCTATTAATCACATCATTTAATCTCTCACTAGTTTTCAAATTCTGATTCTCCCACAATTATCTGTCTATTGTTTCGGGTGTGTTATGTTACCGTTTGGGTACTAGCTTATGTGCGGTACAAGTATCAGTCAAGACTGGTACCAAGCCAGAAACATAGCTATTAATTACATAGCTGATTAGTTCAGCGGGTAATAATGGTATGGCAAGTCATAAATTGACTGTTGTAGATTTGACACTTCATTAAAAATGCTAAAGATTATATAACTATTTGAAACCAATAGAAACACGTACGTTAATCAAGTTTATCTGTGAGCTAGAAAATTGTACAAAACCAGAAGCTACCACTACTAAAGAAATGAGCTATTATAGTCCCTCTATTATAGCTGACTTTGATGTCATCCGCTATAATAGATTTATTATAGCGGACCACAGAGAAAATCCGCATTTAATAGGGATTCTATTATAACAGATGGAACCAATAGTCCGCTATAATAGGTCTATTATAGCGGATGACATCAATGTACGCTATAATAGGTATATTATAGCGGATTGGAGATAAATGCCGCTATAATAGGGTCTTCCACGGATCACTATGTAGTATGAATTCAACGCTCCAAAATTTAACATAGTTCCACGGATCAACACATATTTTCTTTCCAAAAATTTCCCTTCTCTATATAAATATCAACTCTCAATCATTCTTCCTTCACTAAAATCTTTTCTCATTCTTTCTTCTTCACACAAAAATCTGCCCTTATCCGTTCTTCTTCACACAGAAATCTTCCATCATTCTATTTTCGTCAAATATTATTGTGTTTTAAGTTTGTTTGTATATATATATATATATATATAAGAGTCCAGAGTATTATTGTAAAAAAAAATTCACAACTCACTCAGTTATTACTGTAAAAATAAAATTGAGTTATTTTATAAGATTGTTTAAAAATAAAATTAGGCTGTTCAAAATCAGCAACCGAACATATTTGCAAACAAAATTTCTCTTGATTATAAATTATGAATGGATTTTATGTAAAAATGCATATCAAATCAGTCAATATCGCGATAAATGAAAAAGCTGACAGCGCCATTTTAAAAAAAAAATTCAAAATCTATTATAGCGGACTTTTGCAAAATGCCGCTATAATAGCCCGACCTATTATAGCGGATAACATATACCTATAGCAGCTCCCTCTATTATACCCCCTCTTTATCCGTTATAATAGCCCTTACAAATCCGCTATAATAGTTCATTTTTGTAGTAGTGTACAATTTCAAATTAAACACTTCGGCTGTATTATGTCCTGTTTGAATTCTACACTGTTGGAGTTTGGGATTAGGTTCACTACATATACAGTCGAGGCATAAGAATGAGATCACAAAACCAGTAAAAATGTACTGCAACGTTGTTACTGGCAAGCTCCATGCACAGTGGAGGACCTATGCTTAGGCAAGCCCGGGTAAGTGCCCGGGCTTGATTTAAAAAAAACGCGAATTTCAGTGTATTTTTAGTTATTTTGGTAGTGAAAAAATGAGTTTTTAATGATATTAGTGGATTTTAGCGGGTTTGTGCCCGGGCTTGATCTCAACCTCAGTATCCGAATTTAATTGTGCCCGGGCTTAAAAAGCCTCTAGATCCGCCCTTGTCCATGCATGGATTAATTCCTGTGGTGCCTTTCTAAATTATAATAGAATCACTTCCGGCCTAGCTGTTAAATAACATGAATTTATATGGTGTTTTGTTTCTTAAAAGAAAAATTAAATAATAATGGGAAAATAATATGCTGACATATTGATTAATCCACTATATCTGGGGTCCGAATCTGCTGCTCGTAAATCCCTGCTTGCTTTCCTGCTTGTCTTCGATCCGACCGCTCGATCGCCACGGACGGTTATGATTTGATTCAGGGAGCAGATGCTTTGGCCATTAGATGAGTTTTGAACGATCCAAATCGAAACAAGCAGGGAAGCAAGCAGGGATTTACGAGCAGGAGATCCGGTTCCCTCTATCTGGTGCATATGATATAAATTAGTCAATTTAACTTTTAAAGAAAAGTGGTTTCGTCATAAACTCAAGCTTCCGTGAATACAAAGTTTTCATTCTGTTTAGAGACTTCTAATAATAATTGCTGGGACTTTGGTACCCCTATATATCAAAAAAAAAAAGAAAAAGAAAAACTAGTTGATTTGGTCTAATCCAAGACAATATAAGAATTCTAGGTTCACACCCATCAATTTTTTTTCACGAGTTGGGTAGAAAATTAACATTCCTACTCAAAGCCAGTGAGAATTTTTTCGGAACAATTCATAGTAACTCGGGTTGCTATATATGAACGATGCGCGTAACAATGTTAATACGCTTAACATGCATAACAACTCATCTAACATGCATAATGACACACGTATCGATATGATATCGATGAGCGTATACTTATATCAACTCCCTTCCGTTTAATTTATTGATACAAACCTTATGGACTAAGAGCTACCATCAATGGCGGAGGTAAACTAAGAAAGACATGAGTTGAAAGTTAAAAAAGATTTGTACAGTACGTAATAACGAACCAGCTTTCACCGATATAAGAAGACAGATACGTGTAAAAAAATAAGGGTAAAAATTGTCATTACTGAATCATTTGAAATAAGTGTAAATAGACAGAGGTAGTTTGATTTTCTGAATAATTTGATTCACCATTGTAATGTACAATATACAAAATAATATTGAGTCATAATAGAAAATTAATCTAGTCTAATTTACAACTAATCTACAGTCTATTACATAAATATCATTCTATATTTAATACTCCTCCTCAAGTTGGAGCATATATATCTAACATGTCCAACTTGTTACATATAGTATCAATTGAGGCTTTATAGAGAGGTTTCGTTTGAATGTCAGTGACCTAAAGATCTGTCCGGACATGAACGAATTCAGTACACGGTGGGCAAGAGGACGTTCCTATGACCAAATCGCGAACCAGATGACAATTCACCTCAATGTGCTTGGTCCGCTCATGGAAGACCTGATTCTTGGAGATATGCATTGCGGCTTGATTGTCGCAATGTAACCTCATTAAACCATCATGGTGAACACCTAACTCGCTAAGTAGAAGCTCTGTCCACATGAGTTCACAAGATGTGTTTGCCATTGCACAATATTATGACTCTGCACTCGATCGAGCTATAACTGTCTGCTTCTTACTCTTTCAAGATATAAGGTTATCACCAAAGAAGACACAATATCCAATAGTAGACCATTGACTAGTAAGACAACCAACCCAGTCTGCATCGGTGAAAGCTGCGATCCTATTATGCCCTTGATCAGAGTACACAAGTCATATTTCTGGAGATTCCTTGAGGTATCTAAGGATCCAAATAGTTGCATCTCAATGTGTAGTGTATGGGGCTGACATGAACTAACTTACTACACTTATTGAATAAGCAATGTCTGGTCAAGTGTCAGATAATTTAGCTTTCTTACTAGTCTTCGATATCTCTCAGGATCATGTAGAGGTTCTCTATCACCAGGCATGAGCTTGGTCTCTACGACCATAGGTGAGTCAACGGGTTTGCAACCATGTAACCCGTATTCTGACAACATATAAAGAACATACTTTTATGGACAAATGAGAATCTTACCAAAACAACGTGATACCTCAATACCAAGAAAGTATTTGAGTTTATCAAGATCTGTATTCTGAAATTGTTTACCTAAAAACATCTTCAAATCCGAGATCCCCTCTGCATCATCACCGGTGATAATCAAATCATCAACATATGCAACTAAGATGATAGCCTTCTCCTTCAGATGTCTATAAAAGACTGAGTGGTCATTGACACTCCTAGTCATGCCAAACTGGCCAAGCTCTTAGGAAAGACGTCCGAACCAAGTTCGAGGATATTATTTCAAAACGTAGAGGGACTTTCGCAAACGACAAACTCTGGAAGCCTCCTCTAGAACAAGGACCCATGTGGTTGAGTCATATATACCTCCTCCTCAAGGATGCCATTGAGAAATGCATTCTTGACATCCAATTGGTGGAATGACCAGTGACGAACTGCAACTAGAGATATGCAAAGGCGAACATATGCCATTTTAGCAACATGAGAAAATACATCATCATAATCAATACCATAGGTCTTGGAGTATTCTTTGGCAACTAAGCGGGTTTTCAGTCGGTGTAAGGATCCATCAGGATGAACCTTGATCGTAAAGATCCACTTGCAACCGTCTTCTTTCCATGAGGAAGATAACAAAGATCCCAAGTTGCCTAAGGGTCTCTTCAAAGATAACAAAGATTTTATGTTCAAAGACTCAATCTCATTGTCCACTTGCTATGATTTTATGCCCTTGATCATCCCCAAGTTGTCTAAGGGTCTCTTCAAAGATTTTGAGGAATGAGTAAATCTCCTCGAGGGTGAAGGAAACCTCTTTTGCATTACGCATAGGTTCCAAGAAGCTCATGTAGCCTTGCCAAGATTGCCCCCACATCATGATTCTTATGAGCTTTTGGCTATCTTGCTTGATTCCAAGGGATCACCTATTTCAGCAAAGCCATAGTCAAAAGTGTAAGTCTAGTGTACATGTCCTCAATGAACTCATTATCACCTATTCTAAAGTTTTCGAATAGAGACAATTCGACACCTCTAGACCTTGTAAGTAAAGTATTTCCTTCATAATTTCTAATTAATGCTTGCCACATATCATATGCATTGCAAGCCTCTCGAAATATTAGAGCAATTGACTCATGTACCGTGGCTAGTATTGTATTTACCGCTTGATCGTTTACTCTCTTCTTCAATAGAGAATTAACGATCAATTTGTTGGTTTCCTCATTAAATTTCGGTACATATTTGGTATTAACAACTTCCCAAAGATCAATAATACTCAAGTAGTTGGTCATACACCTCTTCCAATAACCAAAATTCTTACAATTTTGGCCTAAAATCGGTAGGGTTGCTATATGCCTATAGGATGCATTGTTGGTATGAATTAGATCTTTGCTTGTAATTAAGAGTTCCTTAATACACAGGCTCAACCGATACTCTGATGCCACTTTGATAAACCTAGGCGCCTAGGTTTTAGTACTAATTTCGATTTCTACAGTGATAAGGGACTAAAATGTGATTTTTCTAAATTTACAAGACAAGAAATTCAAGCAATTAAATATGCAATTAAATAATATAGATAAGAGATCAGAGAAAATAGTTGGATGAAGAGTCGCGAAGTGTTGACGAAGTTCGATAAGACCTACGTCTCGGGATTTTCGACGCCCCCGCTTCTTGCGGTAATAAGCTTGGTCTGCTCCACTAAACAATTGTCTTTGACAAAGAAAAACTTGGTCTCTTTACACACAAAGATAGAGAACGAAACTAATAAATCACAACGCTCGATAGAGAAAATAAAAGAATGGATGATGGTAAACAATCACACAAACAATCTCTAACAAATCTATAAATCTATTTAGGCTATTTAAACTTGGGATTTGAGCAAGTATTTGGCTAGATGAGAAGAGCTCAAGAGGTTATCAATGGCTGTTATAAAAGTTTTAGAAAAAGTATGTTTCAAGGAGGAAGAAAGAAGGCAACAACCATATATTTATAGGTGTCCAAATATGGCACACAATTAGGTCAACGCTACTTAGCTTTATAATGCCAACCATACAAAAACTCTAGCGTTATAATGCTACATATAGTACAAACAAATTTTTTTGACGTTGGTTTTGAATTTTCTGAAATTTCAATCTACCGATATAACGCTAAAGCAAATTTGGACAAGACAATTCTGGATTTGAATTTTGGATCTAGCATTATAACGCCAACTTGACATTACATAACGAATATCACAGGATTTTCAGGCTTAACAATTTTGGATTTGAAAGGACTTACCGTCATAATACCAAAGTTAGCGTTTTCACGAACAATTTGGTACTTAACCGTTTTTGGACTGGGTTTCTAGTCTGGCATTGTAACGCTAAGATATAGTTATGTAATGAATTTCACGAGTTTTTACTGTGGCCAGATTCGGTGGTTTGGACGGACTGGCGTTATAACGTTAGAGGCTAATTTTTTTATTTCTTTGCTCTTTTCAATCCCAATTTTAAATATTCTAATTTTACAAATTAACCTAAACAATTTTCATCTTAATCTTGATCTTCTGAACTTGTTCTTGAGTTCTTTCTTGACCATTTCTTGATTTGCTTTTCCTTTTTGCTCAAAGGTCCCTACAAACATTCTTAAATACAAAAATGATAAAATTCAAATAATTTTGCAAATTAACAAATATAAAGAAATTCTTTAATACAACACTTACCGGAGTAAAACTAGTGTGCTCTTAAATTCATCAAAAGATTTGGTGAACCAAAGTGCTTAACTAAAAAAAAATTATCTCGACTTCAAACGAAAAATTCGAACCGCTAAAGATCTATATTATGTGTGGTATATTTATATATTAAATTTATAAATTTTCGAATTCATTTGATAAAAAATTAAGTAACCAAAAAAGTTTGAAGATTTATAAATAATTTCGTGCATTCTTTTTTAACCGATTGATTTTATGTCACATAAATTTGAAAATTCAAAAATTTAATATGTAAATAGATATATTTCAACGATTCAAATTCAATTAACCCGCTCACCAGAAAAAACTTAGAAGCACGATATGCAGGGTTGTCAATGAAACTATTTTTGTCTTTTATCCGACTCATATTGTACCCGCTAAAGCGGATATGGATAAGAATTTTTTCGTTAGCTTATCGGACATGAAAAAAAAATTAGTTAACTAAATTAAAATTGGAAAAATTTGCATTTCTAGATAAAAAATATATACATCATCGAAATATGCATGTCTTGTTTTAGTATTAAATAATGCATCATGTATATTGATAAAAAAATGATTTGCATTTTATTTCTTTGATAATGTTTCATTTTTTTTTGTTGTATTTTAGTAGTATATATTTATTTGATACTATTAATTTGTCAAAATCATACAATTTTGTATTAAATTTTATCTTTTTTACCCATTATCTACCGTTACCGTTTCGTTATCGGAAATTTTTACGGATATTAGTAGGATATGAATAAAGAAAAATTTAATAGATATGAGTAGAATATGAGTAAAAAACATTATTTAATGAGTATGACACTGACGACTCTAACCATAGGCTTTAACCCGCTAGCCGCACAAAGTCATAAACTCTTTGGTAAAAGTCCAGGGTTGTGAAATGCGGATCATGCGGACGATTATGCGGGTGCCTAGGCGTGTGCGAACGGTTGCACGCGAAAAAAAGAATATGCGTAGATTAATATGCGGGAAATGTTACGCGGATGCACGAGCTGTTCGCTTAGGCGAAAATGCGGACGAGTATTTAATATGCGGACAACTTAGGCGAGGGCATATTAATAAAAAATATAAGTACAAAATTTCTCAGGTTTCTAACTTTAGTTCTTGTCTCTTTTTTTTACTGTGGGCCTAGCGTATGAGATGACTGTCTTATCATATCGCTTTTCACATTCTTATATCTCAGGTTCCTAACTTTAGCTCTTTCCTTCCTATCTCTTTTTTTTTACTTCCTGTGTAATTAAGCCCAAATAGAACCTAAGTTGATAGTTTCTCACTTTCAATTTTTCACTATTATGTTCTATGATTCTTCTATTAATGGGTGCTTGCTTTATTTGCTACCAAAAATTCTTGGTCAAACATTCAAAGATGATGAATTCACTTCTTTACCGTATTAATTACTTGATTTGAAGTTGCAAATAAAATGTTAGATTAATTACTGCATTAATTACTGAAGGATCAATTTTGCAAATGTAAATGCAAAATCTCATGTTAAAATTCAATCTCAACCCTTATAAATGTAAATGCAACCGCATATATAAATTCGCATGTAAATCTTAGTCAGCCACAGAAAATCTCGACGCCATTCTTCCAGAAAAAACCAATCGATCGCTCACTTGACCAAAAGTCCACTGTGAGAGTCTGAGACGGAGGTGGAACACCGAACACACTTTCTGACTTGTGCTCGCTCCATCTCACAGCGATACCTCACCAATGGAGACCTCGACGCAAATCGAAATCCCAAGAGTGAAGCTCGGATCGCAAGGATTGGAGGTACGATTTAAAAGTTGGTACGAAAGAATTCTTCTCTTCTTCTTCCTCCCTCTTAAAACCGTATTCGGTTTTCAGGTTTCCAAATTGGGGTTCGGATGCATGGGTTTAACTGGAGTGTATAACTCACCGGTCTCTGAAGAGGATGGAATTGCAATTATAAAAGAAGCATTTAACAAAGGGATCACCTTTTTCGACACAGCTGATTGCTATGGCCCCAAAACAAATGAGATTCTACTAGGAAAGGTATTTCTCTACTCAGTGTTGTTTTCCCCCCCTATGAATTCATGTAATCTACAAATAAGATTAGTTATGTTAAAAGGTTCATTATTTTCTTGGTGTGAAGGCATTGAAGCAATTGCCGAGGGAGAAAATCCAACTGGCAACTAAATTTGGAATTGCGGGGATCGATTTGAATGGAATGAGTGTGAAGGGAAACCCTGAATATGTTCGTGCTTGCTGTGAGGCAAGTTTAAACCGGCTTGGTGTTGATTACATTGATTTGTATTATCAGCACAGAGTCGATCAATCTGTGCCAATTGAAGAAACTGTAAGTACTTCAGTTTTCACACTTGGTATTGTTTGTGAAATTGTAATCGAGTAGGGATAATTATTCATATCATCAACACCTTTGAAAAATATACCTGAATCTTGCGTAGATGAAGGAGCTAAAGAAACTGGTGGAAGAAGGAAAGGTTAAGTATATTGGTCTGTCAGAGGCAAGCCCAGATACCATTAGGCGGGCCCATGCAGTTCATCCAATCACTGCCGTACAGATGGAGTGGTCCCTTTGGACTCGTGATATAGAGGGAGATATTGTGCCTCCCTGCAGGTATGGACCACACTTTTACTGTAATTAGATGATTTTGATTGGATCTGGTGCTCATTTGATCAAGAGGGTATTTGGTCCCTTCTCTTTTTATAGGGAGCTTGGCATTGCTGTTGTACCTTACAGCCCTCTGGGTCGTGGGTTTTTTGGTGGAAAAGCCATTACTGAGACCATTCCTTCCGATAGTTTCTTGGTAACTTCTGAGACCAAAATTAACTTCCTTAAGTGCTTTTTTTTCTTCTAAATATGAATGTATACAACGTATCATTTTTATTATTAGTCTCTCTTATTACAGGCTAGGCACCCGAGATTTTCGGGAGAAAACTTAGAGAAGAACAAAGAGTTATATGCACGGCTTGAGAAGCTATCTGAAAAGCACAATTGTATGCCAGCTCAGCTTGCTTTAGCGTGGGTCCTTCACCAAGGGGAAGACGTGGTCCCAATTCCTGGTAAGCATAAAACATGTATGCTGGACTTGGTGTGCAAAAGTTTATTTGTTCGTTGGAGGCACTTCCAAGAAACATCATAATAATATACAATTGAATTGTTTGCCAGGAACAACCAAGGTGAAAAACCTGGACAGTAACATAGGATCTTTCAAGGTTAAGCTCAGTGAAGATAATATGGGGGAGATATGTGAAGCAGTTTCTGTTAGTGAAGTGGCAGGGCCCAGAGTTTATGGAATGATGGAACCATTTTCTTGGAGGTTTGCTAATACTCCTTTGCCAGAATGAAGGAACCATTTTTCGGAGGTTTGCTAATACTCCACTGCCAGAATGAAACCTTTTCATGGTAAATTCACAAGCCATGCATTTGTATTGTGCCATTTGGAGTTCACCTTTTGTGTTTTCTCATTTTAAACGTACATGTGCATTGTAATTAATGAGTGCTGAACAATGTGAGCTATTATTGAAGGGGTCATTAGATATAGTAAAAAATTGAACATAAAGTTTAGTGTAGATGAACAAACTCCACTCGGGGGGTTTTGTTTAGTTTTATTCGCTTGGATTTTTTGTTAAATATTTTGTGAACTGTTGATGGACTTACTGCTTTGTTTGCTTCCAAAGAGCAGGTTTGCTAATGTTTTTCTGCTGTTCTTCTCTGTTATTTTGTTGCTTGGGTAATCTAGATCTTTTACTACGATCATGCTGCCTTTGCTGGCTGTTTGATTGTTTTACTATTTTGAATTCTAATTTTTTCGCCTTCCACTACATGAAACTCTCTTGGAAATTGAACTACTCTCTGTGTCCTCTCTCCCCTTTTCTGATTGCCAGATTTGTTTTCTCTCTTCGTCTTCTCCTATTGCTTAGCCTCTTCTGATGCTTCTGGGGTTTTATTTGCCCTCCAGACCTTACTACAGATATTATTGATCCCCACTTTTAGAAAATCCTTTTGTTACCTCCTCAATTGCTAGTTTTTGTTTTTTTTGGTTATTTTAATTAAAATCTTGCATGTAATTCAGAATTTAACTTAATTTTGAAATCCTTAATTTCAAATCTGACTAGAGATTAGCTTTGCACAGTTTGTTTCAGATTTCCTTTCTTTTTTCTATCTCTTAGTCTTTCGTTTGTATCTCTCTTGTAAATGTCATTTGCACTGGCGGAGCTTCAAATGGAAATTAAGGGTGGCCGGGAGCCCGGGACTATTAGCTTTTTACATTTTGCTCTTTTGAACTAAGATTAATAAGCATAAATAACAATTATTTATTCCATAATGACCTCTAGTTGCGTCATAAAGTTATTAACAGGGGGGGGGGGGGGGGGGCATGGCCCTGGTTGGCCAGAGTGAAGCTCCGTCCCTGATCATTTGTTGCATAACACCGATTTGTTCAAATTTTTATTTGGTGTTTTTAATCTCAATATACTGCTCTAGTGTTATTTGCAAAATTGAGTTTCATTTGTTGGATAAATTGTTCCATCAACTGTAATCAAGACTTTTTAACTGCTATTTTATGCAAATGAGTCTTAGTTTATCATGATTGGATTAGTGCTTCATTATGTCTTTGTTTTATGAAATCATGTAGTTGATTTCAGTTATATTTTTATGAAATCATGAGTGTTTCAGTGCAGCTGTCTGGTGTATAGGGATGCTTTTTACCAGTATTTTGGAGTAATGGTAGCCATCTACCAATATGCTGCTGTACGTACTTCTTATTGAAATGACTAATTTTAAGCATATTCTATTTTACAACAATGAATCAAGTATTGTCTTATCAGATATAATCATATGAACTAAGACGGGATACTGGGAATTGCTTATCTGATTAGGTTCTTGGGATTATTATCATATCAGATACGAACTAAGATGGGTTATTGGGAGTTGCATTTCTGATTAAGTTTTGAATCCTTATATCTGTGAGTGTTGTACTAAATTTGTGCTATTTAGCCGGCTTGAAGTTTTGTTGTATGGATATAACAGTGTTATCAAATACAATTTTTGAACTTAACGTCCTTATTCTTGGTTCTCTAAAAGATTATCAGGATTAAATTGTCTCATGCATGTTGCTTGCTTGATATTACACTTCTCTAAAAAAAAATAGTCTGTGATTTGGTATGGGCTGAGTTGAAATGAAATCCAATATGAGCTTCATTTGTAGTCTACTCCAACTTGTTTGGGAAAAAAAGGCTTTGTTGTTGTTGTTGTTGTTGTGAGTTAGAAATGAAATTCTAATTTTTTCTGTACGCTTGATCTGAAGTTTGTTCTGTTTGCTGAAAAGTTAAATCTTCTGGGGTCTTTCTCTAGCATCGCCAAGTCTTTTGCAGGGTCTGAATGGTGCCGCAATTCTCTCTCCTGGGGACTCTCTGTTGTCTCGCCAAGTCTTTGCAGAGTTTGAAATGTTCTGTGTCCATGCTGCTTCTTCCCTGGGGAGTCTATGTTGCCTGGCCAGTCTCTGCTACTTTTTCTCCGCTGCATTCTATAAGGAAGCTCTGTGGCTGCTGTATTTGGTGGCCCCAATCTTCTCCTTCCTGCCTCTTATTATTTTGGAATGGCCTCACTTTTCCTCTGCGGAGTTCTCCTATGTACTTTAATTATTTCTGCTACTCCTGAGTTTGGTAGTGCTCATCACTAATTATTTAATTCCAGAAGGAAATTTACAAGGTTCTCTTATTTGAGCCCAGGAAGGAGGGTTGCGATTGGCTTGACGAGCCAACGTAAATATTCAGTCAATTTTATGAAAATGGAATTCAATATGAGCTTCATTTCTAACCTACCTAACTTGTTTGGGACAAAATATTTTGTTGTAGTTATTGTTGTTGTCTCATATTTGAGTGCCTGTTAGAAATCATTCTCTACAGTAAAATTAGATTTCAGAGCTAATTAAAAAAAGAGTTTGTGTTCTCTCAATTTTGTAAATTATTTGTGATATTTACTATGAGGGATCACACTCTAATTTTGAACAAAATTACAGTCACTTCACATTAATTTCCACTAGAAATATTTAATAAAGGGTCTGGAGCATTACTATTGGATGGTATCACTTTTTACTTTTCGAAATTCTAGGAAGGTCTGGAGGGACGAGGGCATATAAATTCTGCAATATTGCAAGAATAAACCTGGAGATCAATTGAGAGTTGGACATCTCTATTTTTTTTCATTTTATATTCCATATCAACTCTTATTTGCCAAAATGATATGATATATGATGTACTATATATTAAATATGCCACTGCACTTTAAATTGCAACATTGAAACTGTTGGTTGGAGGTGGTAAATCGCGTGAGTCAGGAGGGTTTGCGTTGAGCCGGGTTGTTTGACTTCCGATGATATATGAGTGGCGGGTTGGGTCGGGTGACATCGAGTCTGGTTTTGGATCAGGCAACATCCACGTTTTTCGGATTGTAGAGTTGTGTGAGATCGGGTCGGAACTTGAGTTGAGCAATGTCGCCGTTTTTTGGTTGTTGGGACGGTCGAGTGAAACCAACTAACTATTAAAAGTGGAGAAAGTAAGCATAGTACTTTCTTTGTGAAATGCAGGCGCAAAGCATGATCAAGTTGTTTGGAATTTCTGGTTGAGTCTCAGGTCGGGCAACGTCTATGTTTTTCGTGTATTAGGTCAGGTCGGCAATATCGGGTTAGATATCGGGTCGGGCAACGTCGACATTTTTCGAGTGTCAGGTCGAGCAAGATCGGGTCGGGTAGCATTGTTGTTTTTTGGGTGTTGGGTCGGACAACGTCGATGTTTTTGGGTGTTGGGTCGGGCAATGTCGATGTTTTCGGGTGTCGGGTCGAGTCTTGGGTCGGGCTGGGTCTAGTTGGGTTTCAGATTGGACAATCGAATTTCAGATTTGGTATCGTTGGTCTTTTTCGGGTGTTGGATTGGGTTGGGCGAGATGAGGTCGGAATTCAGGTCGAATCAGATATTCCCTACATTGCTTTTTGTTAAAGAAGGCAGCCAGCTCCGGCGAGTCCTATCAGTTTGACATAGAATATTGTCGGGTCATAAGTTCGACTTAAAAAGAAATAAACGATCAAAATATTAACAAATGTTTATGGTTCATGTTAGGAAGGTCACCTTACGAGTTCTCAAACATCATTTCGTATTGTGTTATGGGTCGTCTCAAGTCGGCTCGGGTCGGGTTTTCGGGTCCTCAAATGTTGCTTCCAATCGGGTCAAGAGTCATCTTAGGTCGAGTCGGGTCGGGTTTCTGGTCTTGGATTGTCGCTTTGGATCGGGTTGCAGGTCATCTCAGGTCGGGTCGGGTCGAGTTTCGAGTTCGCAGTTGTCGCTTCGGACTGGGTTATAAGTTGAAGCAGGTCGGGTTGGGTAAGGTTTCGGGTCTTCAGGTGTCACTTCAAATCGTATTGCGGGTCGTAGCAGGTCGGGTCGAGTCTCAGGTCTATAGGTATCGCTTTGGATCGGGTTACGAGTCGTCTTAGGTCGGGTAAAGGGTCGGGTTTCAGGTCAATAGATGTCGCATCAGATTGGGTTACGGGTCTTGTCAGGTCCAGTCAAGTCCGGGTTAGTTTGACTTCCTAAAAAATTGGGTCAGGTTGGGATTGAGTCGGGTCGGTCGGGTTTCTCGGGTCGGGTTGGCAATGTGATATGTTATCAATATGGTTCCTTAAATAGCATTTCGTGGTTGATTAGCTCATTCATTGGTTCCTTAAATAGCAATGTGAATTATTCACCAGTGCTCTTGTTTGCAGCAGCTTTTAGTAGTATAACTATAAGGTATGATTAATAGGGGCGGACGTGTGTCATTAAAAAATGGGGGTGCCATCAGAATAAGTAGAAGTGAAGAGGAAAAGGTGACTGGCATGCTCCTGCTGTTGGTTCTCTGTACTATCCTTCAGACCAATATATTGAGATAATTTGACTATTTCAGTAATTTGAGGGTTAATACAGGTATCTATTATAATACATTCTGGTAATTCACTAATTTCAGTAATCTTAGGGCCAATACAGATATCTATTGGGTGTATTTGAAGTCATGTGGTAAGTTTTGCTATACAAAAGTACCTTCCAATCGTTATGTCAGTAGTTTTTCTCTAAATGCAGTATGATTTTTTTTATTCTTATTTTTCTTCTTCTTTTTTGAGAAAAAGTGCAGCCTGTTAATTCATTGTTTGCATCAAATCTTGGAGCTTATGGATCTCCAGTACATCTTCCAAAAGTTAGACTATGCACTTCATTTGGAAACTCAATCCAGTTTGAGGATGCATTTTGAGCGTCTTGTATGAGAAAGAACCCATTGTTGCTTGTGTTCTGCTGCTGCTTGCTAAAGTTAGTTATTGCTCCCTATATTCACTCCTTGGTTGTTTTCTCTTACTTTCATTCCACTGTCTTTCTGGTTCCGGTTTGTTGTTTAAATTCATCACAATGTTATTTGTGCAATCTGATGAGAGATTGACTATTGAGCCCAATATCGCTTCAAAACTTTTCTTTACAGTGATGCAGTGATGTGCATTCCTGTTAGAGATTATGTACCAGTTTGTTCTTCACCCACTTATGTAATGTGGTCTAACCAGTCATTTCCCAGTATGATGTCATACACCCCCAAGTTCCTTCATGACTGAAAAAGGTTGCCTTGCACTTCCCAGTCAACTCCATTACATTTTACACCACGTTCCATCCTTGCACCATTTTTCTGCCACAGTAACTAGCATTGGGACAATGGTGGTGATAGTTAACCTAACTGCTTTTTCTATTTCTGAGTCTAGAAAACTGGTAATGCAGATAATTTCTTTCTAAAATTTCACCATGTGGGGTTTATGTCCTGCTACATGAGTCGCCTATTCTGAGTTCATCGAGCTAATCAATATTGATAGAATTATCATCTTATTCGTATGTAAAAGGTCAAAAGTAAAATGCGGGATCCACATATCAGCTGCATACTCTTAAAAATCATAATATACTAATGTATATTCAAAATTTAAACATCAAAAGTCATATCCTGGCAAAATATTTACCAGGAAAGACAGAGAGCTCTGTTTACCCTTCTTCAAATGAATTCTATGTGGTGCTTCTAGAAGTTCGGTACAATGAAAGTACTAAAATTTGATGTTAGTATGTCTGGTTGCATGTGCTTATTTACAAATGTATGCAACTCTTTATGGTACACACGCAGTATAACATTTACGGATCCGTATCTGCTGTCATTCTTGTGATGACACGTCGTTGCCATTATCAATGACAACAAATGAATTAGATTTGAACGTACACTCGAATTTAACCGAGAGAGTATGATTTTTTTGTATTATGTTTTGTGAGATCCACCTGCCAATACCATAGAGACAAATGGCAGGTTTCATTAGCATATAGTAGTTAAAAATTCTAACATTTACATCTCACAGAAAAACTATATGTACATCTTTAAGGGAAAAATGTTCTTAATATAAAGTTGATTTTTGTGGCTGTCAATATTTGACCAATATTTTTTTGCTTCATAATTAAAATGATAGTATAGTTTCAAGTGTATACGTTTGTGCTTTGCCGGATCCTGATCAAAATTATAACTCGCGACTGTATATGATCGATCGTGTCATAATATTTTCAGGTTATTATTCAATGGAACCCACACGTGTCATTTTCGTTAATTTTTATATTGTGAATCTCTATGCAGAGAAGGGATATATGCGAGCATGCATCTTGGTTTGCTACCCCTCACGCATTTCGATGTCAATTCTAAGCAAGCCAAGAACATGATGAATGTGAATACCACCAAATTTGTCAATTTCACTTTGTCCTCTCGAATTAAATAGATTTGGTTTGGACCACAAAAGACCATGTGCCTTGTATTTTATTTTTTTTTCAAATTGACGATATCTCAATTTCTCAATCTTTCTCTCTTACTATCAATGTGGTGTTTGAAATATTGATTTTGTATATTTATATTACTTGCATTGCATTTTAGTTTGTCGCTTTGCTTGAGAAATGATTTCGATTTTAGGATTATACAGTTCTACGTCATGATATGTGATACAACTTTGAATTTTTTCTCTCTCTCTCTCATTAATAAACTTTAGTGGGTTCTAATTAATTCAATTCCAATGACTTACTTGTATTGTACGCACCTTTAGCTAGCCATGAAAAGAAAGGCAAAAAATGAAAATAAAATAGAAATATAACCCATAATATGCAATTCATGAAACAAAATAGAGATGTTATCAATTATATAGATAAAACATATATTAAACTAAGTTGAATTGAAGACGATTTATATTGCAATGACATGAATAATAGATTAAATATATTGCACAGTATCTAAAATATTAAGAACAAATCTAGCCAGAATTTGTTTTACTTTGTTTTCAATAATATTTTATAAAAAAGAAGAAAATATATGCAGCATAAGAGTATAGATTCATAATTATCTTTTTTTAATATTAGTACCTAAAAATCAGTACTGATTGAGTTAATGCTTGAATCGAGCAAAATAAATCGTGTTTGTATCTTAACAATTTTTTTTGAGAAAATGGAGTTTATGTAGTGGCGAAGTCATTCATGGGCAAGTCCGAGTAAGTGTCCGGACTTGATTTAAAAGAAAACGCAAAATTTAGTTTATTTTTAATTATTTTTGAAGTAAAAAATGAGTTTCTAATGATATTTTAGTGAATTTGTGTACGGACTTGATTTCAATCTCAGTGTTCGAACTTGATTGTGCTCAGACTCAAGTCTCCAGATCCGCCCCTGAGTCTATGCCCTCAAATTTCACGGATCACAAAATGTGATTTAGTTACATTGTCTGTCCTGCAATTACAAAAAAAAAGTTCATATGACAAAAATTACAAAAATGAAAACAAAGGTTCTATGCAGCAATTTCTTATCGCCTTTCCTATTTATTAATTGTGTGAGTTACTGAACCATAAATTATATTCTGTAGTTATCTCAACTGTTAATTCCGTGTGTTGCTTGTAACTATTCTTGAATATTCTTCGACATCTCTCTTGATCCAAATCACAAAATGCATTGTAACCCTCAGTCTTTGTACGATCAATTGTACCTTGTTTTTGTTCTTGCAATGTCAGCCTGAACATGCATCATGCATGCTATAGTTTTTGGATTAGAAAACATATAAAAACCCCACAAGGAGCAACGCCACTCACTACTAGAATTTTCTTTATTACTGTGGTTAGCTATTGTTTTTTCCGTGGCAACTCTGGCTCCGACGCAAATAAGTAAACTTAGGATTTGGCGCTGATTATTTCCGTGCAAAAGTTCACGGAACAAATATGCATGGAATAAAATGTTCCCATTCCAGGAAAATACAGTCCACGCTTGCAGGGAAATAACTTCAGAGAATAAATTTGCACGGAACTAAGTTTTAAGTTACACGGAAAAACTATACAAGGCTACTCAGAACTATTTCCGTGGGAGGTTACACTTTTTCTGTGGATAGGTACACGGAAATGTTTCTATCCTGTTCAATACTTTTCTTTTCTGAATATAATTTCTTCCTACCAGAGTTTATTATATATATATAAATGATATATGATATATCTTAAGAGCTAATAATTAACTGAAAGTTCAACAAAATAATAATTCCATACATCATCTTGAAATTACAATGAAAATGAGATTTCACTGAGAGTGAAAAGAAAAAAAAATTCAAAATAAAATGATTGGTTGGTGAAATATTGAAATGGAGGAATATCTTTAATCGGACTATCAAAATTGATTCGTAAGTGATCGATGCCACCTGAAACAAAAACAAAAACTTGAATCATTTAATTATAGTCAATAGTGCATTATATTATTGAACATGAAAATGAATTAATTGAAAAAAAAATCTAATTGATCTGATTATCCAACACTGTTGAACACACATATTATAATTGATTGAAAAAACTCTAATTGACTTAAGCCAACATTGTTGAATAAAGTTTGATTATTATAAAAATCTTATTTGGAGAAACTAGACACTAATTGGAGAGAAACCCTAATTGGAGAAACCCTAATTGAAGAAACTCAACAACACTGTATCAAATTTGTAATGAATTAAACAAATCATAAATATGATGATATATAACCTACCTTCATCCAATTACATGTCATGAGCATATGGATCGTCATCTTCATCATCTTGCTCGATGTAGAACTCATTGATCATGAAGCCATCATTGTTGGTGTCACTTTCCATTTCTTGTGGCTCATCAGTTGACATTGATGACAAAAGGTCCACCGGATTGATGGATTGATTGTTAAAGTCATCTGTTTGTTCTTCTTGAAAAACTTCTGGATTTTCTCCAACACCTAACTTTCCTTTCTTTTGTGTTTTCATTGCCACCCACCAATTTTTTCTATCTCCCTTGGTAGAGGCATATGGTAGGTAATACACTTGAATGGCTTGCAACGCCAATACAAACGACTCGTAGTGACGCAGGCGAGAAGCATGCTTAACCTCAACAATGCCACGTTGTTTGTCAACCCTAACACCATTTGTTATATTGAACCAATAACATTTGAAAAGAAGAACTTTGTTACCTCCTTCATATTGTAGCTCAACTACTTCTTGGAGAACTCTATAGTAGTCATATTGTGTGTCACTATCATCTGATTGTTCTTTGATGCAAACGTCATTGTTTACATATGATTTGTTCTGGCTGTACGTCTCAGTGTGGAACTTAAAACCATTTATTTCATATCCATTATAGCATATTGCTTGTTTATCCGGTTTGAGTCCAAGATTGCGAATGTTGACATCAATGTTGCCATCATGATCAACTATTACCTTCTTACGCAGCCAATCAACAAATTCATTATCACGAATCTTTTCTAAAGAGTTGATGGATGTAACTTGTCCAGAGTCGATCTTGAATGCATTGAACTCCCTTCATAAACAATAACAATAAGTTATTTCTCAGATATGTTAACCTAAATAGTAAACTTAAATTATGAAACATTAAGTTAACAGTAACTTTAGTATAACATTAGCAGCAGCACTATATATGAAACAATAATGTAAGTTATAAAAAATTGAAGAATTAGTTCATAAAGAACATACTCAACATATGGTTGAATCTCTAGACAATTAAAAAGGACGTAGTTGTGTGCGGCCTTATATTCAGAAGGATCAAGAGTCCTTCGAATTTTCCGACCTATCGAACTGCCAAGTGTCTCAAATATAGATAGCTTTTTTTTGTGAATGATTCTTTTTCTCTCTGCATCCTCCATTGTTTGATTGCTCGGCAAAGTAAGATGAACAATATGTAGATATTTCTTGAATTAGAGTTGCTTCGACAATTGAAGCCTCGACTCGTGCTTTGTTCTTCACCTTCATTTTTGTATATTTGTTCATTCTGGAAGGAAGTAAACATTTTTACTTGAAATTGCACTTACATGATCAATCTATAAGAAATACCTATAAATTCATAACAAAGAATAATATACCTTTCACATGCATACATCCATCGGGGACCCACTGGCCCGCCTATCTTTGCCTCATGTGCTACATGTATGACTAAATGTTCCATGGAGTCGAAGAAACTTGGTGGAAAATGTTTTTCGAGATTGCAAATCGTTTCCACAATCTCCTTTTCTAGTTGTTCCATACGGTGTGGGTCGAGCTCCTTTGCACATATTTCTCTAAAAAACTTTGAAATGTAACATAAAAGATCCCATATTTCATCGGGAACGAAGTCTCGAAATGCAATCGGAAGGAGACGTTCCATGAAAACATGAAAATCATGACTTTTAAGTCCACTTAATGTGCAATTTGTTAGATTGACGCATCTCGACCAATTGGATGCATATCCGTCGGGAAACCTAACGATCTCCTTAAGCCACTTCAAAACTTGACGCTTTTCGGAGAGAGTCAAGGCATAAGGAGCCTTGGGCTTTCGCTTGTCCACTGTTAGATGCAATGAGGGTCGGTTGCAGTAAAGTTTCAAATCTTCACAAGCCTTCGCATTATCCTTGGTTTTGTTAGATATGTCGAAAATCATGTAAATCAAATTTTCCGCAAAGTTTTTCTCCAAATGCATCATGTCAATATTATGGCGCAACAAATTATGTGACCAATAAGGCAACTTAAAGAATATGCTTTTCTTTTTCCAATGGTGAATTCTTCCGTATCCAACAATTTGATCTAATTTTGCTGTTTTTCCCCAAGTAATCGCATCTAGTTTGTTCAATTCCTCAAACACTTGTTCGCCCGTCAACATTGGTGGTCTAGGATCATTATCGACCTTACCCTTAATAAAATTGATCACATCTTGACGAAATTCATGATTTTCCTCTAGAAAACACCTATGACAACCAAACCATGTTGGTTTACCTCCATTCTCTAGGCGAAAGGATTTTGTTGCACCCATGCAATAAGGGCATCCCAACCGTCCATGTGTGCCACAGCCACTTAGCATCTCATAGGCGGGAAAATCGCTTACAGTCCAAAGAAGCGATGCCTTCATGATGAAATGTTGCTTTCTTGACACATCATACGTCTCAATTCCATCCACCCACAAGCTTTTCAGTTCATCAATTAAAGGTTTTAAAAGTACATCGATATCTCGGCCGGGATGTGTTGGTCCAGGAAGTAGGAGTGCAAGGAAGATGGTATCTTCTTTCATTAGAAGACCAGGTGGAAGATTGTAGGGAAAAACAAAAACCGGCCAACAAGAGTAAGAAGCCGCATTCGAGCTATATGGCATGAATCCATCCGTTGAAAGTCCGAGCCTAACATTGCGTACCTACAGTAAATCCATCATCATTAAATTACATCACAAAAATGAAATATTATCTGAAAATTTACAATCTGTCATGTACTCTTGCAGATCAAACTCATTGTATTGTAAAGCAAATTTACCTCTTTGGCAAAATCACCATTTAACTCATCAAATTTAATCCAAGCCTCACTATCAGCTGGATGCACCATCATATTCGGTTTTTCTCTATGACCTTCCTCGTGCCACCTCATATGGTTTGCAGTGGCCTCTGTCATGTACAATCTTTGCAACCTCTCTGTAATAGGTAGATAGCGAAGCACCTTCCTTGCTCTTGGCTTTCCTTTCATGTTGGCAACTGATTGTTCATATCTCGATTCGTGACAAACATCACACTCAATCTTATTAATGTGTTGCTTATAATACAACATGCAAAATTTGGGACAAACATCTATTGTCTCGTATGCCATACCCAGTGCCTTTACCATTCTCTTCGATTGATAGAAATTTTCTGGTAATTTATCATTTTCAGGAAGCATGTCTTTTATGAGACTCATCATTCCATCGAAGCAACTTTGACTCATGTTGTGTTTTGACTTTAAATCTAAGCATTTTGTAACAGCCGATAATACGTTGTATCTTTCACATTTAATTCTGTTTGCACCTAACTCAATTTCCCATAAAGGCTACTCTGATGCAGTTAGCATGTCGAAGAAATCTTTAGCTTTTCCTCTAGGTACCTCTTCCTCGTACCGGACATCCCAACGAAAATCAGGACCTGCAGCATTTATGAGCATCTCATCCATCCGATCAACATCCTGGTTTAATGTTGCTGGAGAGGGTGAATGAATTGTAACATTGGAATATGGCTCTCCGTGTTGAGTCCATTGTTCGTAATTGTTACAAAAACCATCTTTGTAAAGATGCAGCCTAACTGTTGTTGCAGGATGGTTGTAAAAGTTCTGACATTTTTTGCACGGTCATGAAATATAATTTTCTCCATTACTCATGGTAACAAGAGAAGGATTAGAAAGTGCTAGCTGAACAAAGGACTTAACTCCATCAACAAAAGTTGGATCCACTTTTCCATTAGATAAGCAACGCTTATACATCCATCCACGATCTGTGGCCATAAATCATTAACCTGTGGTGTATGTGAAAAGAGGGGAATGCTATTGTTTAAATCCAGAGTCCAAAATAGATATCGTAAATTTTGAGGTCTAATTAAAACACTAAGGAGAACCTGATAGCTCAAAGTGAGAAGAGAAGCACCAGACTTGAGGTCAAGGTCAGTGGCGAGGTCGAGTTTAGTTTGAGGTCGGGTAAGAAAGAAAGTATCGATGGATCTAGTTTAGTTTGAGCTCGAGGTCAGTGGCGAGGCGATAAGGTTGTGTCTAGAACTGCATTGTGTCTTTGTTGAGTTTGAGGCGATAATGGTCTTTTTTTCGTATACTGGTTTTACGCACAAATGTAATGGTCTTACCGATGGAAATAATGGTTTTACTGATGGAAATAATGCAGTACCTTTTTAATTTTCAAATTGAGCTTCTAACATACCCAATTTGTACGCTATTAACATTTTTTTGCTGCTATAAATTCATCTCATCCCAGCAACAATTTTTGCCCCAGCAACAATTCTTGCTGCTAACCAACCCCGACTACACTAGTTTCAAATACTACAAAGGAGAACTTCAAATACTACAAATATGCTATCAGTAGCATCTCCTTGCATCAGCTATCAATATTTCAAATACTACAACTATGACAAGTATGTTAATAAAATACCACAAGTTCAAATACTACAAGTTTAAATACTACAAAGTTCTTGCAAGCAATTTAAAATATCCATAACATGGACAATGTTTCACATCCCAATAGCATCTCCTTGCTTCCCAGTACCATCACCTTGCTTCCCAATAGCATCTCCTAATGGACCCTTCTACAAAGAAGATGAAACACATACAAAAAAGTTATATCATTCAGTATATAAAAATAAGAATGGATTGATTTAAACAGATTAGCCACATTACATTGAAAGGGGGAGGATTTGTTCCCGTAGCTTCGAGTAGCCTCTGGATGCATTCCTTATTGTAGTCATACATTTTTTTAAGGTCCTCCATCTGAGATTTGTAACGCATCTCTTGGTCAGCCAGTTTCTGAGCTACAATGTTGTCTACCTTATCCCGAGAGTACAAAGACTTCAAACTTGCTGCCGTGGTGGCAGTGCTTGTGGTAGTAGATGACATTGATTGTGTGTTTCTTTTGCTAGTTCTGGATCGCTTTCCTAGTCCGAAAAGCCTCCCTCGCTCCTCTCCCCCGACTACACTCGCCCAAATTAGCTCATCCGGTACTTCTGGCCCGTATGACTGACGCACATCTTCAAATGTTTCCTACAATATTGAGAACAAAGAATGATGAGATGTACAAATGATATGTATGAGGTGAGACTGGTATCATGACACTAATAGTGTAACTTTCCAATTACAGAAACACCAATAGTATAATTGCTGGATTCAAAGATGGATAAAATAATCAAATCAGTACTAATAAGATATCAAGGATAAATAAATAGTTGTACCGCTAGACGTTTTGCCTTGTCATTAACATAGACCATCCCATTAGGCGTTTTCCTCATGTGTGTCGCAACGAAAAGATCCTTGAAGCCAACATCCTTGCCTTCCTTGTCCCGTTGAGATATCTGCAATTAATATACATTCAACTTAGAGCGATTTTGTAAGAAAGGTAAATCTTTTAATAAATAGACCTAAAGTGTTATGCATACCAATGTTTGCATGTGCTTATACATGCTCTTCGAACCCGCCACATGATGTATGATGGGGCCTGCTTTTGTCATGTTTGCACGGTTTGTGCTACTTTGTTGCTCCCATTTCTCCTTCGACCATATGTCACACAACCCCTTCCAGGCATCTACATTCCTGCACCAGCAAGGGGGGTGTTTTTTCCATTCCCCCTTGTCTTCCCCATATTTTCTCATGTAGTCCTTCCTCCTCTCGACGAGTTCCCGTCCGTACACATCAACGGCAATGTCCTCATAAACATCCAAGCAGCGTCTAACATCCTCATCAGGCCCCCAGGTGTACATTTGCAGGAATTTACGCAGGATGCTCAACCTACTATCAATAGGGAACATTTTGTAGGACCTGTAAGGACCCGGCATATTTTCCACCAGTAGCAACCTGATCGTTGTCTTAACCTTGCTGCATGGAGGGGAGCTGACAAACTCAGAGTCCCCAACAACCTTCAAAAGAGGCCTACCAGATGGCGGTGCTGGTTCACGAGGTCTGCCTAGTCCGCGTCCGCGCCTAACTTGTTCTTTATTCTTGTTACGACTCCTTTTCGTCTTCGCCACACTTTGTATAGTTTTCACGTCGAGTTCCAATCCTGCCGCTTCGAGAGCTTCAGCAACACACTGTAGAGAGAGGACTGTCTGCTAAATACGGCCCCTCCTTGCTCCGTCATCTTCAAACACTTGCTCTTTGTCATTAGAGGACTCCTCTAGCTGTCATAATTCAAATTGCAAAATTGAATTGGTAAGAATGGCTAAGAAAATAACTGCACAGTACATGAGTGCCACCAGTCGATGGCAAATTACCTCAGATTTCATATCAGACTCTGCCTTAGAGCGACTCCTCAATTGAATGCGCCGAGGTGAAGGTTTTGTGGTGGCTTTAGCCTCCTGCGAGGCCTTTTGTTTCTTGCGGCGCCGAGGTGAAGGTTCTGTGGTGGCTTTAGCCTCCTGCGAGGCCTTTTGTTTCTTGCGGTGCCGAGGTGAAGGTTCTGTGGTTGCTTTAGCCTCCTGCGAGGCCTTTTGTTTCTTGCGGCACCGAGGTGAAGGTTCTGTGGTTGCTTTAGCCTCCTGCGAGGCCTTTTGTTTCTTGCGACGCCGAGGTGAAGGTATTGGTTTCTTGCGGGGCACCTCAGTTGGTGGCTCAGTCGGTGGCGCCTTAGTCGGTGGCGCCTTAGTCGGTGGCTCAGTCGGTGGCTCAGCCGATGGCGCCTCAGTCGGTGGCACCTCAGTCGGTGGCTCAGTCGGTGGCGCCTCAGTCGGTGGCGCCTCAGTCGGTGGCTCAGTCGGTGGCGCCTCAGTCGGTGGCTGGTCTTGCATGGGCATAGACGGCGACACTGCCTTCAACTTAGAGCGACTCCTCAAGTTTGGTATGCGCCGAGGTGAAGGTTCTGTGGTGGCCTGATTTTCCTGCGAGGCCTTCTGTTTCTTGCGAGGCCTCTTGTATGCGGGTGTCACAGGTAGTGATGTGAGAGGTGCTCGTCCTATTTCTTGCGGGACAGCCTGTATAAAGCGATACAGTGGTTAGAAATTAAGGTTTTGCATTTATATGAAAAGTTTGAAGCTCAATAATTTTTCATCTTATTTATTAACCTACCTCATCATCCTTCTCAGTCGGTGGCGCCTCAGTCTCCTCAGTCGGTGGTGCTGATGTGCATGGTGCTGCATTGGATGGTATCTTTGTTGCCTCAGGTGTTGGCTTCCGCTTCCTGGTATACTGATTGGAATACAGCTTGGGGGGAGTTCCAGCCCCCTTGAGGGAGTGATGCGCCTCAGTTGATGGTTCTGTCAATGGTTTATACTCAAGCTTTGCTTGTGAGAATTGTACTACTTTGAGTGGTTCAGATTCATGTCGCGCTTTGTCATTCTCGGCAGCCTCGGCTGCATTCTCCTCTTAGTCATGGCTAAGGCCGAGATTTAGTCGTTTTGATCTTCGGACAGCAGTGGATGTCATCCCCTGTGACAAAAAATATTTAGAGAGAAGAAATTGAGTTGTATTATTCTTAAATATCCAAGCATGTCAATCACATGTATTATTCTTAACTATCAAGGATAAATAATGGAGCAAAGCACAAAGAATCATTAATCAAGGATAAATAGTAGTTGTACCTCTGGGCAATTTGGCTTCCCATTAGGTGTTTTCCTCTTGTGAATCGAATCGAACATATCCTTAAGAAAATCATCGAGGCCATTGCAGTCTTTTGATTGTTCGGAAACTGGTATGTGGCTTACCTTATCTGGGACCACTATACAGTCTTTTAATTGTTCTTTCAAAGCAATGTGTCGCGCTTTGGCATTCTCAGCAGCCTTTGCAGCAGCCTCCTCTTCGGTCAGGTTAAGGCTCGGGTTTAGACGTCCTGATCTTCGGAAAGTAGTGGCCATCTGTTTCTACGACAAAAAAAAATGGCAATTAATACATGTGTTGCACCATGCCGCTGTCTCAGGTTTTTACTATACAGAAACAAGTTCATTTGGAATTGAAATGTGAATAAGGATTGTATGCTCTTTTTTATACTCTGGGACTGTGATAAATAAATAGGCCTAAGTATTACAAATCAGCATGTCCTTGGTTTAGAGACTAAACATGTATTTGATAATAGCATGCTTCTCCCTTTTAATTACCAGTACAAATCAAAAAATATATCTTATTAAACACATACTAACAAGGATTCAATGTGCATGGCAGAATCACACAATGCAGCCTATTTTTTTCCTAAACCCTTATTGTTTGGTATTTACAGCAGTCAGGGGCAATCTTTGAATTAATATTTTTTATCAATGTAGACGATTAAGTCTGATACAAGTTTCGTCAATTTTACAAAAAAAATTAACCTAGAGTAAAGAGGTACTTGAGGGAAAGAGATCAAACCGCGAGTCAAGTAGAGAGAGGAGTTTGAGGCGATGGGGAGATCGATCTTGCTGCTGGTGCGAGAGAGGAGAGATCGGTCTCGGCTGGGTTTGGTGCGAGAGAGGAGAGATCGATCTTGTTGTTGGTGCTAGAGAGGAGAGATCGATCTTAGCTGGGTTTGGTGCAAGAGAGGAGAGATCGATCCCGGCTGGGTGGTCTCCTCGATCTTGCTTGTTGCTGGTGCGAGAGACCTAGGGAGAGAGGAAGAAGAGAGAACCCAAAATGAACGGGAGAGAGGAGAGATCGATATCGGCTGGGTGTTTTTCTAAGTCTCATCATAGAAAGAAACTATATGTATTATAGAGTTTACTGTGTGACAAGAACTACGAGTGGTATGGTGGTTTGAGTGGTATGGTGGTCTGTTGGAGGTCTAGAGTTCGATTCTAGGCAACACTTTCTCTTTTTTTTAGCTTTTTCTTTAACTGTTTTAATGGTACAATTACTCTTTCAAAGGGTTAATTTTTATTAACCTTTTCTTTTAATGTTTTAATTGTTTTTCTTATTTTTATTTTTCCTTTTAATGTTTTTATCAAATTTATTATCTTTTTCAATTTAATGTTATAATTGTTTTCCTACAAAATTATTATTTTTAAAATTTTCCTTTTAATGTTAAAATTCTTTTTTCTCAAATTTATTACATTTTTCTTTTAATGTTTTAATTTGTTGGAATCTTAAGTTTGTCTTTTAATTGTTTTATTGGTAAAATTGCTTTTTCTCAAATTTATTTTTGTCTCCCTTTTCTTTTAATGTTTTAATTGTTTTTCAATTGAAACTGCAAGTCAAGTCAAGTACGTACATATCAAATTAACTTCATAATGGATCAAACCGAGTAGGCGTGCATAAATCAATGAACAAGTAGGGTTTGGTCAAAATGCTCGTGTTGTTGGATGTTGCACACCACCTTCCAGTCACGTTTCTCATGTTAACGTGTCTTAATTAGGAACGTTAAGTTTATACAAATTGAAACCGCAAGTCAAGCAGTACGTACATATCAAATTAACTTCATAATGGATCAAACCGAGTAGGCGTGCATAAATCAATGAACAAGTAGGGTTTGGTCAAAATGCTCGTGTTGTTGGATGTTGCACACCACCTTCCAGTCACGTCTCTCATGTTAACGTGTCTTAATTAGGAAAGTTAAGTTTATACAAATTGAAACCGCAAGTCAAGCAGTACGTACATATCAAATTAACTTCATATGGGATCAAACCGAGTAGGCGTGCATAAATCTATGAACAAGTAGGGTTTGGTCAAAATGCTCGTGTTGTTGGATGTTGCACACCACCTTCCAGTCACGTCTCTCATGTTAACGTGTCTTAATTAGGAACGTTAAGTTTATACAAATTGAAACCGCAAGTCAAGCAGTACGTACATATCAAATTAACTTCATAAGGGATCAAACCGAGTAGGCGTGCATAAATCAATGAACAAGTAGGGTTTGGTCAAAATGCTCGTGTTGTTGGATGTTGCACACCACCTTCCAGTCACGTCTCTCATGTTAACGTGTCTTAATTAGGAACGTTAAGTTTATACAAATTGAAACTGCAAGTCAAGCAGTACTAATAACACAAAGGTGTTTTATTATTGAATATAATTACTTATTGAATATAATTAATAATTATTTTACGAAAATATATTCTATTATTTTATAATGTGTACTACTAATAATACAAAGGTGTTCTACTATTGAATATAATTAATAATTATTTTTTGAAAATATATTTTATTATTTTAAAATGTGTTCTACTAATAATACAAAGATGTTTTATTATTGAATATAATTACTTATTGAATATAATTAATAATTATTTTCTGAAAATATATTCTATTATTTTATAATGTGTTCTACTAATAATACAAAGGTGTTCTATTATTGAATATAATTGCTTATTGAATATAATTAATAATTATTGTATGAATATATAATTAATAATTATTGTATGAATATATAATTAATAATTGCTTATTGAACGTGTTCTGAAATTTTCCCTCCTGAATTTCAGGCGATCAGCCCAGTACCACATTTCAGGCAAAGCAGCACAAATCAAATTCATAGAATGTTCATCCGACGGGTTGTATCCAATTCGATTGTTGTGAGATTTTTATCTGATAGCACAATGGAATTCAGTTTTCCCTCCTAAATTTCACTTCCAGTGTTAGGTTTAGCTAGTTCATCCCTCTCCCTCGCTCATTTCATTTCCCCCAATTTTTTCCCAAATCATTTCCTCCCAATTATTATTCCCTCCAATTTTTCAGCAGCCAGTTCATTAATTCCCTCCATTTTTTCAGCAGCTTGTGCTATATAACCTAATTAACAGCCTCCATGCTTCCATTTTCCTCAACCTCTTCTATTTCTCTCATTCTCGTACATTCTTTTCCTCGACACAAAAGGAAGCATAAAAAGAAATTTACTCGGAAAAGAAGTAAGCCCCAAATTTGACATTTGCACTTTCATTAGCTGATGAAAACTAGCTACGACAACAGAACGTCCAAAGAAATTTAATTTGCTTCTCTATTTCTCTATTGGTGTCATTTATATATGAACTTGGTAATGGATATAGTGTAAATTACCACAGAATATTGTACTTTACCAATGGAAATAATCTATGTTTGAGTACCAATGAAATAGTATAACATTACCAATAGAAATAGTGCTGCAATAATATTGCTTCTCTCTTTCTCTGTTGGTGTCATTTATATATGAATTTAGTAATGCATGGATATAGTCTAAATTACCACAGAATACTGTACTTTACCAGTGGAATCGTTCAACTTTACAATGGTTTAATAGCGTGTTAGAGTATGGTTTGTTTTGTTACTGACATATTCTCTTTACTGTCGTGTATTATGCAGATACTCTCATATGGCTACTGACAGATCCTTGTTACGGAGAGCAAAAAGGGTAAGGTACACCCAGCTAGGGGCCGTCCCCTGCGATTCTCCACCTGGACCGGAGCACAATTCCACACAATTTGATGTGAATGAGTCACAACCCGTAACGCGGAAGCGCAAGGGGAGAGGTCCTGGTAAAGTACTCGAAGCAAAACCTGCAAATGCCCGACCTGAGATTTGGCCGGTGGGAAAAGAAGAATTCACCACTAAAAAGAAACCGAGGCAAATCACTGCACTCATAACTAGGCTAGCCCTGCAACTCATGCCACGACCCTGCATAAGCTTCCTCATGTTTGATCAGCACACAAGGAACATTCTGGACATCCAATTTTTGGTGAAGACAATTTCTACTTAATTTATCCTTATATGGGGCTTAATTAATATTCTGCAACTTCATGATTTACTAATGTCATGTTTGTTGTGTTGTGTAATTCATGAAGGAACGATTCAAATATAGGGATGGAGAAGATGTCAATCATTGTAAAGAGGTACTTGAGGCTATTGCTGCCAAAAGGTATGGTGAGGAGCTACGTGAAGCTCGAAAAAAATGCAGAGCAAAATTTGGTTGGAATACAGGAGCATGGAAGGGTATGGTTCCACATTGGTGCAAGACCTCCGAATATTGGGAAGGACTTTGTGACATATATGGAACAGTGGAATACCAAGCCCTTTCCAAACGAAACCAAACTAACCGATGTGCATCAGGACTTATTGTTTCTCACTATGCCGGGTCGATAAGTGCATACCAGCATAGCCAAAATTTGGTAACTTCTCTTATATACAATTTACATGAGGCTAGTACAAATTTATATTTAATTATAACCAACTTCTTATTGCATCTGTAGAAAAAAATACTAGGTAGAGAGTCAACGGCTGAGGAACTTTTTCTACATCTGCATGTTGGTCGAGCAGATGGGATATCACCCATTGTGGCCCAAGCAGCAGCAGCAACAGCCAGGGTTCTAGAGATGCAAGCAGTACATGATGAAAACAATGAGGGTAATGAAATCCAATTGTCAGAGGAAATCATAGTGGAGGTTCCAACCTATGAAACTAGTATAATGCAATTTGCCAACACTAAAACCAAAGAAGTATATGTAAGTTATGATTCTTACATAGTTTTCTTATTGGAAGTTAATATATCAAATATCATATATTATTACTTGTGAATATCAATTCAATTTCAATATCACATGTAAATTGGAAATTTACATTTATGTTTTTCAATAGGAAAAGGCAAAGGGGATGCAACTTGATCCTGACTATGCAAGGAGAGAAGATATTGAACTCTTCCGTCTAGCTGCTATCAAGAAAAGCCACGGAAGAGATTGGGGCTTTGAGAGCAAATTTGAAGATAGTATGCCAACAACATCAACGTTGAGAGCAAGGGCCACTTCTACTTCATCTGTGCTGACAACAGAAATGGTAGAACAGCGCAACCTAGAGTTCAATAAAATCCTAGAAGAACGGGATGCTCGTTTTAGCGAGGAGACTGACAAGAGGGATAAAATAATAGAAGGTTTTCAGGCTCGTTTCACTGAAATGGCAAACAATCATGCAACTGAACAGACAGAATTGCACTTTGTTATTAATCATCTTTATGCGATGAACGGAGTGCAAAAGCCAACTTATCAGGTAACAAAAGACTGATGCAATTATTGATTGATAATCCTTTGTTGATAGCATTTCTATGGTTGCTTAACCCTATCCCTAATACTACTTTATGTTATTAATTGCACTCATAGGGTCATTGTTCTATTTCCCAACCGTTTCACAGTGCTATCAGCCAACCGTTTCAAACTGCTCTAGGGATGCGTCTACCTTTATCTCATGTAAGTTCTCTTCGACCATCATTAGTACCTATATATGCTGATACAAAAACATTTTATTCATTGTATATTTCACTTGTAGGGTCATGGTTCCGTTTCTCCGACTACTCAAGGAGCCGTAGGAATTAATATGCCTTTATTCCAAGTAAGTATGCAAATAACTTAGTTCTAGTTTGTGTTTTTGGAATTCTTGCTGAAATTGTAAAAGAGGTATAAAACAGTATATTCAGAAAGACTACTTGTTCATAACTTCAAATCAAAATTTAGGAATAATACAAAGAGTGTTTATGTGTGTTGTTGACAATTTAATTTTTGTACTTAGGATAATGCTGCCCTTAATTATAGTGCACTATTGGGAATGCAAGTGTCTGGCTCCCAGATGCAATTACCTAACTCCCAGGTAAGAACAAATCAAATAGAATTCATAGTTGATGTGTGTGTTGGGAATTAAAATGTCCCAAATTATTGTACTCGTGCAATATTAAATTATATTGATGCTTTGACAATAAAACCCTAATTCTCTTTTTCTGGTGTTATATACTAGGGAGTAGGGATACAAGCATTTGCAGCTCAAGCCTCAAATGGCGAGGCAGCCATGAGTCAATGGTGCACGAGATAAAATCGGGACAATCCATTATAGTTTTTTTTATTTTTGGAAAAATGAAAAGCTCTACATTTTGTTAATTACCAGTAGTATGGGATACATGCGATATATGAGATATAGTGGCATGGGATACAACATTTTGTTATTTAGCAGTAACATGGGATACAGGTGATTCAGGTTCATATTTTGTGCAGTTCAGACTTGTAAATTTTGGTAAAACTTGCAATTGGAAAATTTTGCTAATACTTGCAGTTGGTACTTTCATATGATATATAATTTAAAGTCATTATCAATGTATATTTGTTTATTAAATGTGATAATTTTACATTTCAAAAAATTTGCTACTGTGATAAATAATAGATTTTACTGTAAAAAATGAATTTCTAAAACAATATTTACTGACGGAAGTAATGTAATACTAGCGGCAGAAATGATGTTCCAGAAAATGGATTTCAAATTAATACTGATGGAAGTAATACAAACTACCGACAGAAATAATATTGTTCAAGAAAAATGGATTTCAAAATTAATTATTTTCTGATGGAAATGATGGACCTACTGATAGAAATAATAATAAATCTGCACAATTATATAATTAATATATATGTTATTTCCGTGGATTGCTTTAAATTTTTTCTGTAGAAGTATAACCAGGGAAATAATATGACTATTTGCCTGGATAACTCAGTGGGGCCACGTCTGACGAAAAATGATTATGTATGATTTGTTATGTGCACAATCCAGGGAAATATTGAATGCTACCCACGAAACTAAGAAGAGAGGAACTCAGACGCTAACTCATTTCCGTTGAATCACTTCCGTGGTTAACTCCACGAAAATATAGTTTTTCCCTGGTATTCTATGGAAAAGGTAGCTTTTGTGTCGAGAGCAGTTCCCTGAGAGCTTTTCCCTGATTAATTCAGGGAAATGATGCTTTTTCCCTCCTTACGACCAGGGAAATGACATTTTTCCTCCCAGAGTAACAACGATAATTCTAGTAGGGACTTATATATATATATATATATATATGTTTTTGGAACCTATATATGGTTGATTTTGGAACTATATATGTTTCACAAACACCGGCAGTTACCTGGATGTGCTGATCAATTAATTTCTGCATGGGATCATTTCTACAATGAATAAGATTTATTTTTGTGAGGCATATCTGTTAATAGGATGGTGTATACCTAGGGACCTCCATTCGGTATATTTTTTGAAGGGGAAACAAAAGAGAGGTAAAAGGTATAGCAGTCTTTAGAGGAGGCAATTAGGATGGATAGAGGTAGCATCGGTAAATGCAATGCAACACCTGCATCTTCACATGCATGATTCATGATTGCATGCATCTCATCTTACCCCCACAGACCCACTGCTTTGTGAAAAGCTGGTCAAGGATATCCCCTCATGCACCTTCTCTTCCCCACCAGGAATGTAACCTTACAACCAATATATATGCATGTGAATATTCTCATTAAACCTTTGGCATCCTCTTTAAAATCGAATCCGGTTCATTCCCTTTTATTTGTTCTCAACTAATACTCAATCTTTGTTAGTTAATATTGTTTAAATATTTGCTAAATATTATCATTTCTTTGATTTAATGAACAGTGGCTGGCACTCCAATTATTATGTTCAGTTGTAATTACATACATATAGCTGAGTTTCTTTTGTTTCCCTTTTGAAAATCAATTTTGAAGATTAATTAAAAAACATATTTTGTTAAGTAAAATATTATAGAGTGAGTCTATTATGGATAATTTTTTTAACACAAATTAATTATATATAATTATTAATTGTCATCAATAATTATGGAATCAAGTTGTTGATTTTGTCACCAAAATAGTGCAATTAAGTAATTTTGATTCATAATATATAGAATTAGCAAATGTTATATATTTTAAAAAACATTTTCAATTGAAAATAAAGTTGAAATAAAAAATATCATAACTAAAAATAAAATATGAAACTGAGCAAAAAAATTCAGAAAAAGAAGAGAAAGGGATGATATATAGATCCGGTACAAACTGCTTGGGCCTTCTCTGATCAACTTTCTGGTCACGCGTTGACATGTTTCTCTATCAACTCCTTTATCTTTACTTAATTCTGCTCACTTTTTTACTTTAGTTTCTCTTTTTATTTTTTCTCCATTCTGTAGCCTGCCACACCTTTTAAACCTAATCAGCACTCTTGACAGAATATCTTATCTTTTCCCTAATCATTGTCAGTTCAAAAGCATTTAAGCCAAGCTTCTCTCTCTCCAGCCTTATGTTATGCAATCATTTTCTTGGATCTGTATCAAGTCCTTTAGTAATTTGCTTCTCCAAAGAGAATCAAACTTACAAGTCACAGCATTCTTCCCAAGAAAATGTATATTCTAGCTTAGTTGAAATGAAAAATCTTAGGTTTCCTCATTAGTACAAATCCTGGCTGTATATAAGGTTGTTATATCATTCATTGCTATTCTAGGGAGTACAATTTATGTTTCACATACTAACAAGAGATATAATCAATTAAAAATAAGTTGAGACATAACTGACCAACATATGATAACTGCAATCAACCAAAATGTAACTATCAGTAAATATTCGATTTTTTTGCCTGATCCTAGAAAAATTAAGAATAATAACTCTGACCATGTTTCTAAAAATATAACACGTATAACCTTATATAGTAACGCAACGTTCATAAGTGTTATTTAAACGCATGTGTTTAAAAATTCAAACAAAACAATTTTTTTAAGTACTTGTGAACAATGTGTTCAGACCTTTCATTTAGACTTTACATTTTGTAGTGTTTCTAAACACTGCATTTAGACTTTTCATTCAAAAGTGATTTTTGAAGGCTAGGTTCAGACGCAGCGTTCAAACTCTACATTCACAACTCCAACTTAAAAATATTTTTGGTTGAGAACTTGGAGTTTTGAATGCATGTGTCAATTAACACTTATGAACGCTTACGTTTAGAAAATAAAGCATAGTTGTATTTTTTGAGACAAGGTCAAAACTCAAAATTGTTTTTCTTAGTTTTTTTTCAGTATCAGACAAATAAAAAATTCTAATGATTCCAAGCATGAGAATTATATAATAAATGAAAACAAATCAAAGTAATGATAACCATAATTGTACTCATGAAAGAAAATCAATTGATAGCTCATTAAGAACAAATATAACAAAAGGAAATAGCATCACATAATAGTTATCCTTTGAAGATAGAACACAAAAAAAGGAAAAGAAAAAGCACTTAAAAACATTGATATCTTCTCACACAAACAAAATAACTTAAATATATATATGCCAGCATCACAAATTAACCAAAGACAAAGGCATAGGCGCAAGCTCTCCAGCCCTGGTAGCCTCCTCTGGATCCACTGCATCTACACCAAGAAAATCCCTCGTCAGATTTTCAGCTCGCCACATAGCAAAGTTAGCACAGTTGAATCCCTCGTTGATCATATGATCACCAACAACACCGGTGTTGTTGAGCTTTCTACTATTATAGCTAGTGGGATCCAGACTGCAGCTTCTCTGTAAAAGTGATTTGGCATTGATTTGATGAGTTGAAGCTGAAGTTGTTGTAGGGATCAGATTAAGATATGGATTTTGTTGGATGATCTGATCAAGGGAACTCAAATTAGGGTTAGTGCTAGGGCTTGCTGCTAAGAGAGAGGGATGAAAGGGAAGAGGGGTAGCAGTGGCTATAGTAGTGTCCGTTGTAGTTGCGAGTAGCCTTGCACTTTCTTCTGCTAGTGCATCACAAAATGCTCGATGAGTAACCAAACTATCTTTCCTGCATATATATACGACATATGTACATTGAATATAATTTTTATGAACATGTAAATGCAATTTGAAGAACTCTTTAGGTAAACAAATATGAGAAGACAACTAATGTGTCATTACGCATACATAATGTTTTAATTTGCTTTCACCTATAACAAATAGATTGATATGCTAACAGGATTTGTAATTTGTTTGGCGGTATTAGTAAGCAAATTAATATGCACATAGAATGTGTGAGACATTGTATATATGATACAACTAAAGTATACTAATTTTTTGACAGAGAAATAATTTATGCACATTATTTAAGTCAAATGAATAACAAGCTAGTCAAATCAAATTATGCATTTGATTTCTAATATTGGAACTGAAATTTATTATTTTGTCAGGCACTCAATTACCACAGACATATGCAGAATACTTCTATACATTTATTACGGGCAATTCATGAGGTAGTACTTCAATTAGTTTTAAGCCACCCATACTGTATAAAAAAGTTACTATTCAAATTACTTTTAGGTTGACGTCTAAAAGAAAGCAATTCAGATCATCTGATCAATCGCTTAACAAAATAAAAAAATACAGGCAAATTAAATTGGTATACATGCATGTGCAGTTGTAAATGAAGAACTAGCAGATGTAGTCTACCAAAGAAAGCCCATATAAAATTATAATACATGTGAAGACATAAATATTGGCATCAGTGTACAGGCCAAGACACTGATGCCGGATTTGAGATGTGGTCGAGAGATAGGGAGTATAAGTTCTACTCTGGTTTTGATGTATTTCTTCATTTTTTAGTAATGAAAAATGAAGAGGAGGATTTCCTCTTGTTCTCTTGTTTCAATATATATATATAAATTTTTAGAGGTTCAACTAGAACAAGCTAGATAATTCGTCTTAGTATAAAAATGAAAATGGATGATTGCACCTTTAGTAAATGCCTTAAAGGTGCAATCTTACTTGATCATATCTGTCAAGATATAGGAGAAAATATTAACTGATTACATCGATAGAAAGAAAATTAAATGTCAAATTGAAAACCAACCTAGAAAAAAGGATGCCACAGTCACAACGATACTCCTTGGTACCACAACCCTTCACATGTGCTTTCCAATCAGACTGCACTGCATACCTCTTGCCGCAACGCTCGCACCTCCACTTCTTCTCGCCGTGCTTTCTCGAGTAGTGCTTCTTTATACCAGTCAAGTCGCCAAGAGCTCGAGACGGGTGGTGGTGCACACATGTTGGCTCTGGACAGACATAAACCCTCTTTTTAATACCTCCATCTTTGGTACTAGCCCTTTGTCTAAGCTTCCATGGAAGATTGTGGCCTCTTCGGTGTAACTGGAGGTTTTGGTCTCGTTGGAATCCTTTGTTACAGATTTCGCACACATACTGGTTTTTTGTAACTAGAGTTTTGGGAGACAAGACCACCACTTCAGCATCTGGATCTGATTTAAAAAAGAAAGAATTAGAAAAAAAACATTATATAGAGAGAAAATTAGTTGAGAACAAAGTGTTCTTATTTATGCATATACCTGGATTGCCTGGTAAGTTTCTCTTCCTTTTGGTTTTGATAGGATCGGAGAATTGAACTGGAGATAGGAGGGGTGAAAAGGTAATAGGTTCATGGATCATAAGTCTGGTCTCAGAAGAGACACCACTTGCTTCCCCTGAAATTGATTTGTTTGAAAAGGACATGCTTGGAGGAAACATGCTTATATTCTCCATTCCTTGGTTTTGATTTTGCAATCTACCAAAGAGACAAAGAAAGCGTGAAAAGATGAGAGAGTGAGAGACAGGGAGATAATGAGAGTTTTGTATGTAGCTATTTGTTGTTATCGCAAGAGTGGTTACCTCCTTTTATATCTAGAGAGGAGTACGAGTCTACGAGAGAGAGAGAGTTCTTTTGTTACAGCTGCTATGTATGTATGTGTGTTTATGGAATTTACTGTGCTGGTTTGTAAATACTGCTTGAAACGGCAGCTGCTGCCACTTTTTTCAGAGAGAGAGAGAGAGAGAGATAGGGTTAAGGTGGCAGAAAAATAAAAGGTACTGTACGCATGAAAACTCTGAACAATCAGCTTTTTCATGTATCTCTTAGCATTATTATCAGGTAAAATAAACGAGAACAAAATTAAGATGAAAGTTCAAATTTGAATGCAAGACTCGAGTACTATGCAAACACTATCCGCTCACAATATATTACTACACTGCAAAACAATCATAACTACTATTATTGTCATATATTGATTTTCCAACTCTGGAAATTATGACAAGATCAGTAGCATGTGGAATAGAGAAAACAATAAATCAGAGTGCCAAAAAAGGAAGGCAGCGATACAAAGCTCCATGTTGTGCCCCTGGACTGGTATATTTTGCTGAATTTGCATCGGAAGTTGAGGGGGATCTATGGGTCAAGTGTCTTAGGTTCTTTATACATGGCCATAGGAACTGAGTTAATTTTAGAGGTGGCAGAACTCAATCCGACCTGACAAATTCGTCCAATCTGTAGTTGTCTGATATGACTCGAAATTCAAAAATGACTTGACATTAGATGACCTGATACTCGACCCGATCTAATTTGATATGACTTGAAACTCGAAAAGACCCGACATCAGATTACTCGATACTCGACCCGACCTGATTTGATATGACCAAAAACCCGAAAAGACCCGACATCAAATCACCCGCTACCCGACCCGACCTGGACCGACATAACTTGAAGCTCGAAAAGACCCGAGATCAGATGACCTGATACTCGATCCAACCTAGACCGACGTGACCCGAAACCCGAAATGACCCGAGATCACATGACCCGCCGACCTGACCCGACCCGACATGACCTGCAATCTGAAATGACCCGATACTCGACCCGAACATAACAGGTTAGAGATTTGAGATCAAATTGTTACCTCAAAAATTTCTCAAATTTGTTGATTTGCAAAACAACATTTAATCTCATCAAGATTTGCGTTTGTTGTGAATAATCATTGTAGGGATTTGAAGCAAGATCAAAGGAGCAAATAGATTAAACCAAGGAAGATTATGAAGCTCAAGAATTCAAGACTTGATAGGAATCAATTAGTAAAATTCAGAACCAAATTGACAATAGCGTTATAACGCTATCTTTGACGTTATAATGCTAGAGTGCAAAAATCACGATATTGGCTAAGTATGGAGGCAATTCATACTTAGCGTTATAACGCTAGAAAACAAAAAAATTTAGATGGCTTTTTATAATAGATTAAGAAGGAAATAAATTTCAAAACTTCAAAAATATGTCTTAAATAACATTTAAGTTTATGAATATAAATGTTATTTCATCAAACATATTATTTGGCTTAGTAGCAAATTTTTCATACCTCAAGTTCCAGAGACTTGGCGTTATAACGCCAAGACTGGCGTTATAACGCTAAGTCAGGAACTTGGCCAAATTTGGCTAAGTCCTGAACGTTGGCGTTATAACGCCAGATTGAATCAGATTTTAAAATCAAGTTTTAAAATAGAAAATGAGTAAATAAAAATTAAAATGATCAAGATTACATCTTAAATATTCTCAAAGATTATAAAAATGATTTTATTTTGTTCAAAAATATTGTTTTGATTAGTAGAAAAAATTTCAACCAGAATTTCCAGAGACTTGGTGTTATAACGCCAAGGTGATTAGATGTCCAAATTTTTTAAGTATTGGACAATTTTGGTTTAGTGTTATAACACTATTTTTGGCATTATAACGCTAGATTAAATTTCAAAAGTTTCAAAATTTTGTCCTGACTTGGGATAGCATTATAACGCTATGTTTTACACATAACTTGGCATTATAACGCTATGTAAAAGTTTTACAAAAATACAAATCCAACGTCACAAAATTGTGTCTTCATTCATAATAGCTTTATGACACTAAGTTTTCTATAGAACATAGCGTTATAATGCTATGTGCCGAAGACCTATCTTTTTGCAGAATTCAGAAACTATAAAAGGGGTCTTCTTCTTTCTTCTCATTATCAGAAACTTGAGCTATTAATTCTAAACCAGCAGCCATTACCAAAACACTCTAGAGCTTGTTCCCAATTTCTAATTCTCCCAATTTTATTTAGCTAATCTATTCTAGTGATTCTTGAGAGTTAGCTTGTGCAATCAATTTAGTGTTTTACCATCTACTTCTCTATTTTCCATTAGTGAACCATTGTGATTAATTAAGGGTCCAATTATCTTACTGGAGTGTGTAAAGGAGGTTGGATTCCGACATTGTATTTGAAACGATTATTAGTGAAGCGGATCGGGTTTTTTACAACAAGAAGCGAGGGCGCCGGGGACCTGGAGACGTAGGCGAGGCCGTCGTGCAAGCCGAACTCCGTCAACACTTGATTGAGCATTCTCTTCCCTTATTCTCTTTCAATTCATTAATTGCTTGTGCTTGTGAATTGCTCAATTGAATTGTTTTGTGTTAGTTGGAATTGATTGAATTGATCTATTGAGTCATTGTCAATTGAAATTGAGTTGGTAAATTTGCAATTAGGACCTTATAATTGTCATTAAGCTGAAAATTAGTTTTACCTAGGCCGCCTAGGTTTACACAGATGACCTGACATCCAATTCATTTAGGGTAGCAGATCCATGTATAAATTATAAATATTAATGTCACACCCCGAAGAATAGGACATGACATACCCCGCCACGAATACATGATCATATGTACTTGTAAGGCTAACAATCAAACATAATCAATATAGCATTTACAATTCACATAATCATAATACCATTTCAGATGTAACAATACTAGAAAGGTACAACAATATAACAAGAATCGATCATACACCACAAAGGTTCACAAGTATTCATATACAAAAGGTACAACATGAAATCGGGATTTTCACAAGTATCAACAACACAAAAGATATGAAACCCCGATGCACAAAATATACACACTGATATAGTATTATGATTTATACAAAAAGGTCAAAAGGCCTACACGACAACTGACTCATCTCACACATCGAACCCAATACCTGCAAAAATGTATAAACAACATAATGAGAAATATAATTTCCCAGTGCGATATTTAGTTTTACTTTCGTATATACAAGAAATCATGTACCTGAAACTTATTATCCACAATATGCAAAGATAATGATAATATAACAATATAATAAATGAACACGACTATCAAACAATAAGAGTAGAAAAGGAACATAACATGTCTCGAGTTTGTATGGTATCAAGCGGTTCTTACTATTCAAACTATAATAATATAGGTCTGGTAATTCAGTTCAGATTTCATATCAATTCACATCATTTCGAGACATTTCATATTTCAAACAATCACATATCAAAATCATTGACCCAACGGTCCAAATAAGTAATATAATCCCCTTTCCCAACTGGTACTGGGCACAGAAGGGGACAATTTCTATATGCGCATAAAGATCTTGTTTTGCGAAAGTCAGGTTACGATCCTCGTCCTTCATATATTACCTTTCTTTTGCAAAATTTCCATATCATTCCAGAAGATAAAAAATAATGGGGAACAAGCAATATAGGCAACCAGACAACATGATAACTCCATTATGCAATACAAGTAATCAATATAATTATGAATGCTGAATTTCCAAAATATGCAATTCAATCGGATATCAAAATGCAACGTATCATATTTACATTTCAGAATCAAACCTCTTGTAACTCTGAAAGTAAAACTACGCACCTGACGAGTAGTCGTTGCGTATCGAATCACTAAGCGTCTGTACTCAATCTCTCTTGATCCCCCGTAACTCCACCTAGACCAAGATGACAAATATTTGAGTCTTGCTAATGTTTTCCCTTCTTCTTTTTAAGATTGAACTATAGATTTTAATTGAGCTTAAATGACAATTGAATGTAAACATCAAGTTATATCTTTGCCCAAGTTAATAATTATGTCTTCATAACCTATCAACTCATGGTTGGAAACCAGTTAGGTAACTAAGAGGATCATCCTAGTATTCAAATTCAAATAAATAACAAGGTCTTATTTAGAGATCAAATTATGTAGTAATGATTTATTAACAATTTATTCAACAAGGTTATTCAGAAAATTTAATCTACTCCTAACTATATCATAATCTAGGCCAAATACCATGTTTTTATTTTGCAAACCAGGGGCATGAATCAAACCATGATAACACTAATCCAATTACATGTATACCTTTGTTTGCTTTACCCACGGAGGAGAGAAGAGAAGGAACCAAAACAGAAAAGAGGTGAAAAGGAATAGAAAGAAAGAATAGTCATTAAAAATTCCATCACCTTGATGGTGTGAACACACCAAGCACAAAAGAGTGTTTCTTTGACTTTACCCACGTCAAGAGAGAAAAAGAAAGGAAATTTTTGGTTTGTTAACCCACGGCAAAGAGAAGGAAATGAAAAGAAGAGAATATGGCGGTAGGAATGATCCAGAGAAAGGAAGAAAGTTATTTAATTGGACTTTTGCAATTTACCCCTTGTAACCTTTTAAAATGATGGAAAGACCCTTGGCGCCATAAATGCATTAAATGTCCTACTACAACACAATTTATTACTTCTTTCTTTTAATTGTTTAGTGAGGTTTCTTCAATTATTTATTGTAACAATTAATAATTTGTTTTGTTTCTGTAATTTAACTACTATTTTGCTTAGTTAATTTTTTATGTAAACTATTATGTCATGGAATAATGAATTCTCTATTCATGGTTCTGGACCTTTTATAAATTGGAAAAACTTCTTTTCATTGTTTATTTGATGGGTTGGTTTATTTGTTTTTATATGATTTTTTTTATAAGAACACTTGTTCAATTGACTTGTCAAGTAGCACTTCAGCTTAGTATCATAGCTTGCCATATTAATTGATTTTTTAATCTGGGTGGCTTCTTTTTTGATGTAAATGGGTTGTACTTTTATACTCTCAATAAGTAAAATTATTAAATGATAACATTTGCATGCAAACTAGTATATTAATTTAGTTTAGTAATTAAACTTATCTAGTGGAAGTTAAAACCCATCAAATTAAGTCTTGAATTCATCAATTTTAAATCTTTGTTTTTCAAGCTGTAACAGTTAAGGATAAATCAATTAATGCATATAGCTGCATCATCATTAAACTAAATAATTTATTTATTTATTTTTTGATCTAAATTAAAAATCACTACTGGTGCACTTGTAGAGTTGTAGTGGAAAAAAATATTATCCATGTAATAAATTACAAGTTGCAATATTGGTATCTGATATTTGTGGCTCTGGAAAAGTTATATGCACATAAATGTGAACTAAGTATCCAGTCAAATAAATATCCCTACTAAGTTCCTTGCTCATGACTTAATTGTCCCAGTCAAATAACAACTAAGATTTACTTGATACATAATATAACCGTAATGATTTAACTCGATACAAAATAACAACTAAGATTTACTTGAAATACACAGACAATTCAGATATCAATTCAACACTCAAAGTTTACAAAATATCAAAATACTCAGTTTCATTACTCCTATTCAAAATACCTAATCAAAATACAATTCAAACTTGATTATTGGAGTACTGGATCTATCATAAGCTCTATTGTGTGCAAATCTTAGTAATAGATGCTCCTTAATCATAAATTATTCATCTCACTTGGCTGCCTGTTCACAAAATGAAACGTGAGCAAATAAAAAAGTTATGCAAGGTCTAATTGGTAAATTTGCTTTAAACATTAAATCTTTGACAGTTTCTCTTTTCTGAATTAAAAAGCATTAATTAACTTTTTTTGTCATAAGACTACATTCTTTTTTTTATTATTTCAAACATGTCTGGACCAGATTACCCCTGAAAGCCCCCTGTTACTTTTTTGATATCTTGTAAACATGTCTGGACCAGATTATCCCTGAAAGCCCCCACACAACAATCGTTCAAGTTCAATCTTGTACCAGCAAGTATCAGTACACTAATTGTAACAGTAAGGAGATTAGTATTGGTACAACATTTAGAATAAAACACAGTTAGAAATTTTTGTGCCTGTGTATATGTGTTTAATCTTCCTTGTCTTTTCTTTAGTTTCTCTGCCCACAAACTACAACTTATATTTCAAATACAAGATTGACACATAAAATGAAGTAAAGCATTACAATTCACGAACCTAAAGAAGCTAAAGGCTCAACACAAATAATGCTAGGGGATGGTGCAACCAAGTCAATCCGTCCTTCTGTAGATTTATTGATTTCTGCATCCTTGAAATCGTAATCTGATATAAATAAATATAAGTAATATAATAACAAAGTAACTGAAAAAAATAATCAAGATACATAATTACAAATGCCAACACAGAATGACCCGAGACCCGACCCTATCAGATCAGATTTGATCAGACTCGTGATTCGATAATCTTTTTACGATTCGAACCCGAAAGACCCAAAACCTAAGAAATATCTAAAACTAGATAATTTAAATCCGATCCGATCCGAACTCGAAAGACCCGAAATCCGAAAAATACTTGAAATTAGATAATTGAAACCCGACTAGACTCGAACCACAATGATGATGAAGTGAGAGCACTTTTTAAGCAAGTTCAAGGTGAAGTACCTGCTGGTTCACCTATTTTTACGATCAAGCTGGCTTCACAGGCATGAGTTGTTGCGAACTTAATTATCTACTTCAATATTTCTTCTATTTTTCTGATGAATTGGTAAAAGATAAAGGTGTTGTGTTTTGGATTGTTGATATAGGTACATAGTTGGCACATAGAAGTTCAGTGCTTGTGTGACCAATATGAAAATATTGTTGCTTTACACATTCGAGATTGTAGTGTCCATAGGTGTC
>CAXKVX010001050.1:70000-146671 GCA_964058865.1 Eleocharis quinqueflora
CTAAAATACTTCATAAAGTACCAAGTTGTATATATTTTAGACTCATACCTCAAGACACAAAGTGTAAATTATCAATTCGAACTTTTGAAAATGTTCTCCATACTAACCTACTTGGAGACCAAATTTTACATTTTTTACTTTTTTATTATTTTATCAGATGGGTGAAAAATTCGTTAAATTGGAGGTCTGTAAATCGTTAGATTAATGAATTTTATACCCATCCTATAAAATAGTTAAACAATGCAAAATTTGATCTCCGAGTAGATTTTAGTATGGAGAATATTTTCAACGGTCTTTTCACGCAGCATTTTCCTGCATTTATGCAAGAGGTTGTTTCTACAACTCGAACTCGTGACCTCCTAGTCACAAAGCGACATCTTTACCGATGTGCCAAGGATTTTTTTTTAGTTTTTTAATTAAGTAGGGAACGCCCACTGATCATTTTTTTTTCAAATAAAAGCAAATAACTAAAAGAATTCGACAAATTACAGTATAATTATTTGGGTCTATAGAAAAATATGAACTTCATAAAGAATATTAGCTGAGACATAAAAACCAGAATAGTGAACACTTCCAAAAATGAAAAAAATAACACATATAGAAAAAACTGTTTCTTTCTCTTCTAAACAAAGAGACTGAGCCTTTTATTTTATACATTTTAAATTTGGTGGACCCACCAAAATATATCATTACTTGCCATTTTTCTCCCTAGGAAATTCTGTTTTTAACACCTGTAATATATGGAATCATGGGCAGTGTTTCAATATTCAACCAACAAAGAAATGCTTAGCAGCTTTGAACAAAGGAAGATAAGGATTCCAATGCCAATGCATCAACAGTATCATAGGGACAACATGAGGCATCTGATCTTTTGCCAAAAAGGAATCAGAGTGGTGCTCTGAGAGAAAAAGAAAAGTTAAGAGAGAGGTGCAATAAACACCTTGATGAGCCTCAGCTCATAAAGCCAACACTCCACTACATTATGCTATTTTATGGGGTTATTTATCCAGTTTTCCAAGGCCAATTATTGGAACACCCGAGTCTCTCATTTGAACGATATTTTCTTAAAGGAAGCTGATACGTAGATATCACATTTGATACCATGCAACTATCGATATCGATGTTATTATGCACATTTAGTTGAGTTATTATGCATATTATTTGAGTTGTTATGTATGTTATTTTTTTGTACTGAAATAGTTGTGCATGTTATTTTTTTACTGAAAAAGTTATGCAATATGATATTTAAATTATTATGCACATTATTTTGTTAACATGCATAATAAATTTTTTAGTACAAAAATAACATGAAATAATATGCATAATAACTCAAATAATGTGCATAGTAACTCAACTAAATGTACATAATAATATCGATATCGATAGTCGATATTACGTGTGGTATCTACGGAACATTATCCTTTCTTAAATGTTTATTGGGCTTGAGTATGGAAAATGTACACTTCGGCAATTGCTAATTCAAACACTCCTTCATGTTTCCTTTTTAATGTTTTGATCACTAATTAATTTCGATCGAGCATCTAATTTAACTGAAATTGAAAAGAAGATAATGAATTGCTAATTGCACATCAACTAAAATTATTAGTTCTAAGTAACGATGGTACATGCTTGGTACCTTTATTTTTTTAGTAGTACGAATTAAACAACAAATTAATGAGAGTAAAGTACGTATAACTTCCAAAAATTAAGCTGTTTTTGCATAGTGCTTAAATAATTACTAAACCCTTGAATGATTCCAAAAAGAAATTGTCAGCCTTTGAGGGTTGCTTACATTATTATTATTATATAATAGGCTATGGAAAGGCTCAAAAGGACAAAAAAAATACTAATATATATATAGGCTCTCATAAGTGTTAGGTTTCCTTTTACATCAAGCATGAATCTTTATCTTTTTAAGGTTAAGTCCCTATTGTTGATATTTGATAGATATTGATCTAGATTAATTTTGGAGGGATTCCAGTTCTGTTGTTAATTAATTTTAGGCTTTTAGGGGGTTTGATTCTGCTACTGCACTATACTACACTACATTATATTCAATCGTCTAGATCAACCGTTCTTACAATCGACCACCATCGATGAAAATCAAAATGTTCTATTTTTGAAATATGAATCTCGACGCAATTGAAAAGTCTGAATGTTGCGCTATATTGTAGTGCGCAAACCATATTTTCTTTCATTTTTCGGCCTTCGCATGCACATTATCTTTGTTGAGTAATGTAGATCTTCTGCAATTGGTCCATTTTATATAGCTCTATAATTTGTTAAATATTATTAGATTTTCTTTTTGATACTGAAACTCGCATTAAAATAACAAAACTATTTTTCCAAATAATTAATCCATAGTGTGGATGTGAATGAAAACAAGTTTGAGATAGTGTGTTACACTGTTTAAGCGTCATAGTAAAAGTTCAATTAATTACGTTTTTACGCTGCTTTATATAGCACTAAAATGCAAATAGGGGAATAACTTAGAACATTAGATGGCGATCCCTCTGCTGAGCTCTTTTTATTATTCCATGGATACTTTTCTCGCCACTTCTACAAAGTGTCAAAGTGAACACTGAGCCCCACCATTGAGTTTTTGTTTGTTTGTTTCCTTTGAATAATTTATTTAATTATTCATTCAGCTTATATTTTTTTACTACGGTACAGTCCGAATAAAAGATATGATATAATTATATCTGATGGTTTTGAAAGAAAAAAGAGCGGGCGATTCTGTGGCGATTTTAGGGGTGAGCTTGGGCCGAGCTTCCAACTCGTCTCTAATGGCGAGATCCAACCGCCATCATCTAATCATGGCGAAACGCTAATCTACAAGCTATATCGTGCGCTTGAGGAGATTGTAGGCTCTGTGAAACCTTTTGATCCGTCGGTTCAGCAATCAAAGCATGTGTCGTACAAAGAGGCGCTCCAATTTGTGCCTGCGGTTCAAAACAATATCCCTACGCCTCGTGCACGATTCTTACGCTCAGAGGGGGGTAAAGGTGATGCCGCTAAAAAGCGGTCTCCATTTCCTCCACAAATCTCGATTGACCAGTGCTTTAGATGCAAAGAAAGAGGACACTATGCTAAATACTGTAAAAATGCAGTGATCTGTTTTGAGTGTGAATTAAGGTATTGGCCATCGCGCGTGGCAGTGTAAGAAAAAGCAGATCGAGAAGGCAGATCGGGGATCAGAAGGTCATCTGTTCCGTGATAGTACGCAACAATCGGTGCAGATCAGTGCTGATCCGAAACCAACTCCTATTGTCAACTCAACTGATTCACCGATGGCAAGCTCGAATAGGATCCTGATCTTCGAGAACTCCTCTAAATCTAGGCTGATTGAAGAAAATTTTAAGAAATGTGTAGTGATCTATACTAATCAAGACTTCCCGCGAGATCGAGTGGAGGCAAGCTTGATTAGATCTGTCCCCTCGTTCCCATGGAAGGTGGCTGAGGTTGAGGAGTACAGAGTTTTGGTGGAGGGCCCTGGCTGGTGGAGGGATCGGGTCATCTGTAGCGGGTCGGTACGAATTGACAACATCAACCTACGTACCTGTCCTTGGGACCCGTCCTTTGAAAACGGAGCTAGACTGAGAAGCTACTAGGTAAAGGTATCAGGTTTTCCTAGGAAATTATGGTGTAGAGAAGAATTCATTAAGCTTGTAGATTCCTTTGGGGTAATATTAGAAATTGATAAAAACACACTAGCTAAATCGGATCTAAAAGAAGCTAAGCTTCGTCTGGGGGTGTGTAATGTCAATGACATACCAGACTTCAAACAAGTAGTCTTCAGAAATGATAGGGGTGAATATTGTTGGTCGAAGGTTAGATTTGTGTTTGATAAAGCCCTAGAACAAAATAATGATCATTTTAAGAGGAAGAGAATTTGGATCCCTAAAGATCCTTCTAGAGCAAACCTTAATGCTGAAGGGGGCAAAGATACATCTGGAACAGAGAAGGAGGAGGGAAATGAGTTCTCAGAAGGGGAGTATGACTTAGACCAGCTGGATGTGGGGGTTGAGGAGCAAGAGATAGAACATGCAGAGTGTGGGTTTTCTGGTGTTGATAAAGGAAAAGCCCCAATGGTCATAGCTGAGAACACTCACATGATTTATGATGAAGTTTGTATAGGTGAACCCTCCAATTCCAAGCCTATAGAGTCAGAAACTAGCACAATTCAGAGTCAAGATGAGGATATTAGAGATGAGGGATTAGCTTGGAAGAAGCCTCCTCTTGCAATTAGGGAGGAGTTGGGGTCTGATATTGTTGTCTTAGAAAATGTAACTGACCAAAATACCCCTATGGAAGAGGGTTTTGAGATGAACAAACTTATGGAGGCACCACAGAGATTATGTGAATCTGAGAGGGGGGATGAGGCAACAAAAGAGAATAAAAACATAGAGGAAAGAACAGATCTATCAATGGTGGTATACTCTCAACCTTTAGCCCAATTACCTCCCCTCAGAAGACAAAGCCTCAGGCTGAGATTGCACAATCCTGATAATACTGTGATGGAGAAGGCAATGTCACTCAAGGCTAAAAACCATGAAGGGACAGCTTGTGAAGGTAATTTCTCTCTAAATGATAATTTTCCCTTCCCTGATCTAGATGATAATCAAGTTTTGGAACTGTTTAGATGCTTTGGCATTAGACTAACATCAGATGAAAATGAAAAAAATAGAACTTATTCAATTCCTTAGGACTTTATCTAGGAAACAATTTGATTCAGCACTGCAGGAGATGAAATATAAAATTGAGCATGGGACTAAATTTTTGAAAAAGGAAAAAGATAAAAGAGAGAAACTAGATAGGCTAATATCAAGGGTTCAATATCCTTTTATCAAATGAATATTCTTAATTGGAACATTAGAGGAATAAATAAAATTGGGAAAAGAAGATACTTAAAAGAATTGATTAAGGATAACCATATTGATGTTGTGTGTGTGCAAGAGACCAAAAGAAGAAATTTTTCAACAAGAATAATCAATACCTTTTCTCCAGATAATTTCTCATGGGTATTCCTACCTGCCGTGAGAACTGCAAGAGGGATAATGATAAGAGTAAATTTGAGTAAGATCCAAATATTATTCAAACACTGTGCTAGATTCTCAGTATTTATTGTACTAAAAAGTGAAACTGATGGTTTTGTATGGGGGCTTACAGCAGTATATGACCCAACCAAATATCTACTCAAAGACAAATTCTTTAAGGAACTCTCATACCTATATTCAATTTGGCAAGGACCATGGTTAATTGGTGGAGATTTTAATGCAATTAGATACACTTTTGAAAAGAATAAAGACAATTTTAACATATCAGGGGCAAATAAGTTTAATGCCTTTATTTCCTCATGTGCATTATCTGAATACATACTAATAGGAAATAAGTTCACCTGGTCAAATAAAAGAATAAATCCATGTTTAGAACTTCTTGACATATTTTTGTATAATGATAATTGGGAAATGAAATTTCCTAATACAAAAGTGCATAGCCTCACAAGATATAAATCTGACCACTCACCATTAGTCTTGCAAACACAACCTAAGGTGGTAAAGAGATATATATTTAGATTTGATAAAACTTGGACCTCTGTAGAGGGTTTCAACACACTTGTAGAAGAATGGTGGGTCAATATCCCAAGACCAAGTAGAGATATGGCAGTAAACTGGGTTAGGATTATGAAAACTATCAGAAGTAAAATGAAAGGTTGGGCACAGAATTACTATGGTGATAAAAAGAAGAAAAAAGTTCAGATAAAAGACACATTAGATAAGCTCCACAAAATTCAAGAAGATAGGAATTGGGATGATATAGAACAAAAAATGTATATAAACAACAATAAACACTTGAATGATATATATGATGAGGAAGAGATATACTGGAACACTAGATCAAAACTAAACTGGCTTCTCAAGGGAGATAATAATACTAGCTATTTTCACAAAATTTCAACACATAGACATGAAAAGAAAACAATCACTCATCTAAAGATTAAAGATGAAGAGTGTTCAGATATGTTGACAATTGAGAGGCATATAATAAATTTTTACAAAAACCTATTTGGAGTTTCAGGTTTACAGTTTGCAGATATTGATATGGGCTTCTGGAGGGATCAAGATAAAGTCCCCCCTAATATGATCAATTCATTGATAGCACCCTTTACTGAATTAGAAATTAAAGAGGCCTTGTTCACCTTTACAGGTGATAAAGCTCCTGGACCTGATGATATTACTTTCCATTTCTATCAAACCTATTGGCATATTGTTAAAAAGGATATCATCTTACTATTTGATCAATTGTATCAGGATAAAATAGATATATCTAAAATAAATAGAGTTATGATTTGTCTAGTACCTAAAGTCCAAAATGCTGAAAGCATCAAACAATATAGGCCAATATCCCTAGTGAATTGCATATACAAACTAATCACAAAAGTCATAACCAACAGATTAGAACCAGCGATCAATTTAATGTTAGACCAGACCCAGTCAGCCTTTATGAAAAACAAGCACATAATGGACAATGTAGTGTGTGCATCTGAAATTGTCCATTCAACAAAAAATTGATAAAGTAAAAGGGGTGGTGTTGAAGATAGACCTTGAAAAAACATATGACAGGGTTGAATGGGCTTTTCTTTTTTATATGATAGAGAAAAGGGGATTCCCTCAGTTACTGATTACATGGTTAGGCAAACTGTTCAGAGGAGGATATACCTGTATTAAAATCAATGACAAACTCACCAACTATTTTGAAATAAAAAGAGGGCTTAAACAAGGTGATCCCCTATCACCCTTGCTCTTTAACCTTGTAGCAGACACCCTAAATCAAATGTTAAAGAGAGGGAAAGAACTGAATCTAATCAGTGGACTAGGGCCAGCAGTTAATAGAGGTTTTCCAATAACTAACCTTCACTATGCAGATGACACAGTGATTTTCCTTCAAGCAAATCATCAGATGGTGCAGGTGGTCAAGTGGGCTTTTATAGCCTTTGAAGCAGTTGCAGGTATGAAAGTTAATTTTAACAAATGTGAACTCTATTCTATCAACATAGGAAATGATATGGCATGTGAACTGGCCAACATCTTTGGATGTAAGATGAAAGAGTGGCCAATGAGATATTTGGGTGTGCCAATCCATTGGAAAAAAACAACATATCAGGATTGGATACCAGTCATAGAAAAATTTCAATACAAACTGAATGGGTGGAAAAGCACATATCTATCTCTGGGGGGCAAAATAGTCTTAATTAATAGTGTGTTGTCCTCACTACCAATTTATATGCTTTCTTTCCATGAGATGCCAGTGAGAGTGAAGAAGAAATTAGACAAAATAAGATGTGAGTTCATGTGGCACTTAGGAGAAAAAAGGAAATACCATATGTGCAGATGGGAGGACCTATGTAGGCCTAAAGAAATGGGAGGTTTGGGTATTGCAAATTTAAGATATATGAACATAGCTTTATTGTGCAAATGGCAATAGAGATTAAAGGACCCCTCATGTGAGGGGTGGTGGAAATCCATCTTGAAAATAAAATCCCTCGGATGCACAAATGTTCTAAACCTATCTCCATTCTGGAGAGCTCTTCAACAATGTGAAGCATTGGTGAATATTAACAAAACAATCAAAATAGGTAATGGTAAAGATACTGATTTTTGGATGGACATTTGGTGTGAGAAGGTCCCCCTTTACATTTCTCATAATACCCTATTCAAAATTGTAAGTGATCAAAATATTTCAGTTCATAATGTGTTGTCAGCAGGTTTAGAGTCCCTGAACTTTAGGAGGAATCTCTCTCTAGTGCAAAGGGATAATTTCATTCAATTGATGACAAAGGTAAACAAATTCCTACCTTTGAGTGATGTTCCTGATAGAATATGCTGGCAAGAGCAAGATTCAGTCCCATTCAAAAGCAAAAGAATGTACCTATGGCTATGTGATAGAAGGATACCAGATGAGACTTTCAAAATGCTCTGGGCACTGAAAATACCTCTTTAATTGTTTTGAATATTTATAATATTAGAAAAATAAATTATAAAGGCACTACTCATTACAACATTTTAATTATTTCATTAAATTTATTTTATAATATAATTTAAAATAATTTTATTGTTGAATAATGATATATTAACGATTTTCATAATGTACTCATTCCATTTAATTATCCGAATTATATCCGTATTTGCATCCGTATTCGTTTATTATTCGATTCGTATTCGTATTCGTTTATCATCCGATCCGTATCCGTATCCCGAACTATCCGTATTCGTATCCGTATCCGAAAAATAAAAGCGAATACGGATATGGTAATGCTATTATCCGTCCGTATCTGATCCGTTTGCACGTTTGCACCCCTAATCAAACATTTAGTTAGTGGTTCAGTTCTAATGAAACATCTACCTTTGTTCTCAATACTTATCAGACCACTTCGGATTCTTGTTGCTTGAATATAGTACTGCAAAATTATTGTCACAATAAACTCTTTTGTGATGACTATATAGTCTTCACAAACCGTAGCCTTGTGACAAAATTGTGTAGCCACATTATCTGATTTGATATCTCAAAGCATACAACAAATTCAATTTTTCATGATAGAAAATGCAACTAATGACTGCTTTGTAATTTTTCATGAAATAACTTTTTCGGTCGATAAAATACAACTGATAATGGACTTCATGCTACTTTAGATATCCCACAAAATCAAAATTAGTATATCCTATGATCTCAAGCCTGTCATACTTTCGATATATATATGTGATAATTTGTTCTTTGTAAATACTATAGTACCCTTTTGGCTATTCTCTAGTAATTCAATCGAAAATTGCTTAAGTACTTTCTTAGCATTACAGTGATGTACATAAAATGCATATACACTTACTTTAACCATAATACTCTCATTGTAACATTATAAGGAATATTTCATATTTCTGACTTCTCAAGTTCTATCTTAAAACTAGTTGAGACTCAATTTGTCTCCTTTTGTTATTTATTGTAGTACATTCTAAGTTGCAACCTCCTATGTCATATTGCTTTAAAACTGTTTTAATATATATACTCATTGTGAAAGGCACAAAATACCTTAAGAATAATCTCGGTGTATCTTTAATCTTAGCACATATTATCCTTTATATGAATTGTGAGAAGTAATATGTCATTAACACACAAAACCAGAAACACAACTTTACTCCCACCAAATTTCTGATATATACATTCGTCAATATGATTTATCTCAAAATCGAATGAGGCAATAACCTTAGCTAATTTAAAATACCACTTTCGAGACACTTGTTTGAGTCCATAAATGGGTTTCCTTAATTGACAAACCACACCTTTTGGATCACCCATCTCATAATGAGGCAACTGAACCATATAAATTGTTTCATCAAATTCACCATTTATGAAAACGACTTTAACATCCATTTAATATAACTCAATATCTAAATGTGCCACTAAATTCATGACGAACCTTAAAGAATCTTTTGTTGATACAAGTGAGAAAGTTTCTTTATATTCTATGCTTACATTCTTGGTAAAATCCTTAGCAACAAGTCGTGTTTTGTATCATTCCAAATTACCTTTCGAATTCCACTTGGTATTAAATATCCATTTACAACCAATGGTTTTTTAACCTTTAGGTAATGGTACAATATCCCAGACTTTGTTGTCATACATAAACTTTATTTCATCATGTATATCTTTAATTCACTTTTCTGAATTTTGATTATTTACTGGTTGATAGACATCTTTAGAATCTTTTTTCATCATACTAGTGTCAAATTCATATTCCTGAAGATATACTACATCATTACTAGATATAGCATTTTTTGGTTCAAAGTAAATCACTTTAAAGGCACAAGTTCCTGAGATATTAAAGATTCTCCAATTGCATCCATCTCTCCTTGTGCATCATGATCAGTATGCACAAGTTCTTGTACATTTTGTATGTCATCCTCTCCGATCTGCATAGTTTTATGTACAATCTGAATATGACTATCCGTGTTTTGCAATAAATCATTAGATGTAGTTGAATCTTGTGCTATCTCACCAATGACTGGTTCGAAATGCATCTCTGTTACATCTAAATAATTTTCATGTAAATTAATAGACTGATGCATATTATTCTTCCCTGAAACCGAAATATCCCCAAAGAACTTTACTATATTTGCCTCGAATATAGTTATGTTGGTAGAATTATAAAACTTTACTGCGGTTTTTCTTTTGAAACTTTATGAACTTTAGCAAAAGATCTTGGACATTATTCACCTGAACCGTCATATCGACCGTAGTCTGATCTGACTTGTCTAATCATTTTATTGAGTTGTAACTCAATTTTTTCTTTAAATTGCTTGAACATATCCAAATATTACATTTTTGGACATTTGTTTGCTTTCCTTTAACACTTTATTTTCCTGAATTGAAATCTGACATGTCTAAAGGCACAAGATTTGTTTGCATTAGACGTTTATTCTTTCTAAAACTATGACCATAACACACCTAATTCTTGTGAGTTAATTTTTGTTTAACCGATTAAGCACAGTATGCAAGAATTCATTATATGAAATATTATTACTTAAAGCATAAAGCATATCTTTATTGGACATATTTCTTTTATACGTGACTAATTTAGATCTAAGAAATGACTCGAAATTTCTACTTTAAACCTTGCAAGAAAATTCATTCTGGTCTAAACATGTAACATAAATTAAGTTATGTCTAAAAGACAGTATCATAAATATTTTATTTAAATCAAAATCAAAATCCGGTACTAATAAAATTCTGATGTCCAATAGCTTCAACTTCTGCCTTATTGCCATTTTCTTAGATAATGTCTTTTTCAACATTAATGATCTTTTATGGTTAAAGTATCCTTGCATAAACACAAAAACGTGAGTGGTGGCACCAAAATCAATCCACCAAGTGCTTATTGATTATAATACTTTATTATTTTTTTCACAAACAAAGAAGAATATCTACTATCCTTATCCATGATTTTACTAATCAAACATGGTAATTGGCACATTGCTTCTTAATATGTTCTTTAAACTTACAAAAGAAACATACTTTTCTTTAACATCCTACTCTGATCTGATAGTTGGTGATTTTCCTTTAATATTTTTTGTTTCATTTGTTCCTTATATTTATCTACGGTTGTATAATTATTACCCTTAAATTTGGAAATTTGACAACATTAAAACTTTCAACATTTTTATCTTTAAGCCTTCTCTCTTTCTGAACACAATGCAAAATGAGCTCTATAACTGTATATATATCCTTTTAACAGTTATATCTCATTAAGAATTGTCAAAATTTTAAGAGATAATGAATTAAGAATCATGATAACTAACATGTCATCCGACAAGTCTAGTTTCAAAACTCTCAACTTAAAAACCATATGTACTCTCTTATGTCGTCTTGATCAGAATACTGCTTTGAGCTAAATTCCTTTAAGAGAATACCCATCTCTATTTTCTCATTCTTTACAAACCTATACCCAATATTTAAAAAAATATTCTCTTTAGCCACAATGGACTCAAACAAATATTTTTCTGGAAACTTTAGAAATATTCTTTAATAACCTTCAGATATATGCGATCTGACCTTATCTATCAATCATGTTTGTCTTAACATCATCCGTGCTTTCACCAATCAGTTTTACTAGTATTCCTTAGTGCAATATCCTTGTCAATTAAAACTAGAACTAGAATAATTTTCAACCGATCTTTCCAATCCTTATAAATTGAACTTGAGAATTTTGGAATATTCTTAATGCTAAAATTATTAACTTTAAAACTTTCAAAGAACAATCATCACATAGTTAAACTTTAAACCTTGATAATAAAATTAAATCATAAAATAGAACACTCCATCTACTAATCACTTTTCAACATTAAGTGCTCTTTGGAGTCGGTCAATATTGTCCAACAATTAGGCACAGTACATAAACTCGATAATTATTTATATGTCAATTAGTTCCCTTCCTTTGGGCTGATAAACTAATCACATATTAACCTTATAATTATCAACTGTTTATTGCCACTACTCATGCATATATAATTTAGCTAAATGTTGTCCTCCTTTGGGCATATACAATATTTACATATAACATATATACAACCTTTTATAAATTCAAAATAAATAATCATTTGATATGAGAGCTTACTTAGACGAGATGATATCATAATTATTTTTTTCCATGATATATTTTATTTGTTCTATTTTGATTCAAGATTATCCCTTGAAACTAGAACAATTAAAATTTGCAGATCCTGGCGTTACATAAATGTCGTTACGTAACGCTATGCTCGACCTTCTCAAATTTCCTAAATAATTATAGTCATGTACCCTGGCATTATAACGCCATCCTAGCATTACGTAACTGATGACTCGAACTTTTCAGAATCTCAGAAAAATCAAAGTTATGCACTCTAGTGTTATAACGCAATCCTGGAGTTACGTAAATGGTGACTCGAACATTTCAGAACTTGGCAAAATTTTGGAAATTGTACCATAGCGTTACATAACGCTACATAGCGTAGTAACGAGTTGTTCGGGTTTTTTTAGCCCAAAACACATGTTCTTTGTAATTTACCAAAGCATTATAATGTCAAGTTAGCATTATGCAACACCATGGTATGTTTCCTGATCAAAGCACACGTTGTTTGGTTCACATGTCTGGCATTATAATGCCAAGATAGTATTACATAATGTTAGGCTCTGTTTTTCAGTATTTTCTAGCCAAAACACGCGTCAACGGGTACCCAAGTATGGCGTTATAACGCCAAGATAGTGTTAGAAACGCCATGCTCTGTTTTTCTGTAATTGTTAGTGCACAGTTCAAATTTTTGGTGTTTCAATGTAATTTTCAACCAAAATTAATACTAAACCATACTTAATTACTTTAAATTGACCCTTTTAGAATTTCTATAGAAATTCTATATCTTAAATCATACTTTAATGTAATTTTAATATCCATTAATTGCATTTTCTATTTTAATGGTGATAATTCTGGCTTAATTTACTCTTAAACCACAGATTAATGCACTTAAAATTTCAATGAACTGATTTCTAAACTTATAAAGTTTTTCATAATTTATTTTTCTGGAAAAATAAATTTAAATTTTGTATTATCTTGTCAAATCAGCAATTATCTTTATTTTCTAGATTAAACGACATTCTTTAAAATGCCCTTTAAAAATCCGAATTTTTTTTGTAAAATCACCATAAATTCATTAACAATAGAGAATAATAAAGAACTTGATTCTCTAAAAAAATCATTAAAATACTTGAAAACTATCAAGTTATTTCTGGAAAAACTTTTATGAATCAGGTTTTTCTGCATTAATCAACTTAAAACCTTAAAATCATTATTAAATAAATTTCAAAAATTCTAAGAAAAATCACCAAAATTTCGAAAAATTCAAGGCCTTGAAGAATATATAATAATATGAACACATCTTTTTGAAAAAAAGTTCACGAATTCATAATTTAAATGCCTTTGAATTCTGAAATACCGAAAAAACAAATTTTCTATATTTTGTGAATTTTCAGATCTTCCATTGAACAAAACCTTTTGGTTCTCATCAAGTAGGTTCTGATACCAATTGATAAATCTTAATTTATAATTCGGGACCACTTGAGATAATCGTAAAAGTGTGCAGATAATTGTATAACATATTATGTTTATAATCTGTATAGTTCGTATGACGTCTCATACAGTCCATTAAATTTTTAAGTCCAACAATTCGGCCCATTTACCTCAGTATTATAATTATCACGGCCTTTAAGGAATGCACTTGAATGATCGTGCATGGTAAGTGCATAATTGGCAGTTCTTAATTCAAACTTTCTCCTCCTTTTCATTAAATCTGTATCTATGTAAAGTATAAATTAATTAACTACAGCTGAGAATAAAATACCTAGTTCAAATATTAAGCAATATTTTCATACTTTATTTATTATGATACGTTCTTAAGTAATAAACTAATCAATCTCATGAGAAATTCCACAAAAAAATTGTCAGACTTTGAGGGTTGCTTAGATTATATAATAGGCTATGGAAAGGCCACTCGATGATAATCATCATAGCCTTTAAGTGATTAGATGTTGTTGGTTGTCTCAAGTGTTTGGTTTCTTTCACATCAAAAGTATGAATCTTTTAATCTTTTTAAGGTTAAGTCGTTGTTTCTTGATGGATTTGACCTAAATTAATCTTCGGAGATCTCTATTCCGGTGTTACTTTAACCCTTTTAGCTTTTTCATGCACATTCTCTTTGTTGAGTCTAGTTCCTCTCCAATTGGTCCAATTGCTAACCGGTGCAATTTTTCAATTGGAACTTCATAACCTGTGAAATGTTATTAGATTTTTTTTTAGATACTGAAACTCACACTAGAATTGTCAAAATGTAACTATATATATATATATATATATTCAAAACATTTTTCATCCCAGATATTCCAAAAAAGATTTTCGAATGGAAAATGTCAGTTGATTACTTGATTCATGATTGATATATAATAACGTCGTAATGCAGATTAATGACTTCATCGTGCATCATTTTATTCTATGATCCATAATGATGCGGATTAATGATTTTATGCTGCACATTAGTTGTATCCATTCTGACTAAAGTATTGTATTTAAATCTGAAAATCTTGTTGAGATACTTGACACAATTAGATGGTTCAAGGAGAGGTGTTTTTGGGACCAAGCAAGAAATACAAGGTAAATAAATGAATCTTAGCATCCAATGCGACACCAAACCAATGGGATAATCCGGATGAATGTTTTGATCTCCCATTGCAAATGTTTTGTTGAATTAAACTCATCTCTTGTCTGACAATTTGCAAAACAAATCAGTACTAACCTTGCACATGAGTTTTGGTGAAGCTGCAGGTTAAAACCGGTACAAATTGATATTAAACATGCTCAACACAAGTCAAAACATGCTCAAGACATCAAGAGATGGCTTCACAGTGCTCAACAGAGCACAACGTTATCATAACGCTCCAAAACCCATCACAATGGGTCAGCAACCCATCATAACGGATGCCCAACCTGTCACAACGGGTCAGAAGGAGAGAGGCAAGATAGAAGCAGGATTTGGTAGAGAGCAGCGTTACTGTAACGCTTCCCTAAGGCGTTACAACGCCTTCCAACCGGTTATAACGGGTTCCTACTCAGACTGGCCCACAAGACAGTCAAAGAAGAAAAGAAGAGCAATCCTAGAAAGTGCACAACCCGTTATAATGGGTCTCACATGGCGTTATGAAGTCTTTGTAATGCTACAGTCAATTTTGATGGATTCAAGACTCCAAGAAATGTACAAGCTATATACATGATGCATACCTGAACCTGAGAGCATTATGATATCACATATAGTCTAATTATCAATCTGAGAACTTTTCTTTAGCTAGATTCTAATCTTTAGTGCACCACATTTGTATTGTTAAGTAGTGCATCCCCTGTCTTAGATTGTTTTGTCAATCGAACCAGTAACTGTGTAGAGTGGTGTTGCCCCATACATTGGTCTATGAGTCGAAGATTGATTTGCTTGTCTAGAAGAAACCAAAGATTGATTCCAAAATTGTAAAGAACACTTGTTTTGATAGTGCAATTGGTCCGAAAGGAAGATTTGGTTCCGAAAGAGTCGTGGACGTAGGCCTAGTTGATTGATAGGCTGAACCACATTACATCGCATATTCTTTTTGTTCTCTTGATTGTTCTTTCTCTCTCTTTACTCTCTCTCTCTCTTATTACTTTGCTCTTTATTGATTTGTGAACTGTTTTATTACTTCTAGAACTTGCTTGCTTTAACTCTTGAATAGGTAATTAAAGTCTAAAAACTTTAATTTGAAATTGTTGATCGAAAACGCTTCCGCATAGTAATTTGACCTTAGTCTTGTGCTTTAAGTGCCAAATACTATTTCTTACATAGTTATTCTGTCTATTAATGATGATAATCTGATTGGTTTGCTGGTATGGGTTTGCTACTAGTTCTGGTTCGAGTAATGTATGTTATATGAAGTAATACTAGCATGTGTAGCATCGTGTTATTATAATGATGACAAAGTAATTATGTTGCTAATATAGTATTTTCATCGGATCTGAAATTGTTCATTCTTGGGTCAGTTCTGAAATGTTGGGATGATGATCAAGACTGGTATATATTGGCTTGATCTTGTGTTTATGTACTCTGCCTGAAATGATTCTGGCACAACTCTTTTATGATGTAGTTGGGAATTTGATATTTTTACCTTGATGGATTTACTTGAATTGTTATGTAATGAGAAAGATACTTGAATTATGCCGAGAATGATCTTGTCTAGTATGACTAGTGTGTGCTGGTACGAGTGCTATCTGAAACTTAGACGAGTATTGGTAGGATTTAGGTGCTAGACTGCTAGTATTATGTGCTCTCTTGATCTGATTATCTTAGTGGTGGTTAGATGATGTTCAGTTACTATGGGTTGTATGAATGGGATATTGTTCAGTAATGCTATTATTGTGTTATTCGTTTGTAATATTATTAACTTGAACTATTCTTGATTTGACAATTTATAAAATAAATCAATATTAATATTTGCACAAGTTGAGTTTTGTTGAAGTGCATGTTAAAACATGTATGTTTGATCATGACAAATGTCTCAAACATCATGTACAAATCAAGTGGAACACAATGACACAAGTGACAAGGAAAATAGAGGCTCACAGAGCTTTTTGTTACTATAAAGCATGTCCAATCCGTCACAACAAGTTTCAAAGAGTCATAACGGGTTCCTGATAAGAGGATCCACAAGACAGGAGTTTTTAAGAAGAAAGTTCAAGCCTTGCAATGGATTTCATACCCGTCATAACGGGTTTCCATTTGTCAAAATAGGTTCCTGTAAAGAAGGGCTCAAAAGACATTCAAAGAAGCAGACAAGGGAAAATTAGAAAGACCCCAACCCATCACAATGGGTCCTGTAATGTGTGGATCAATTTTTATAGTGCAAGAAGCTCTCATTCAAGATTTCAAGATCTAAGAAGTGTTATGTCTATATAAACTTGTCATCTTCATTTCAGAAGACTAATAAAGTCATTCCTCATGTTTACAAGAACACAAAGAGCACCTGAAAGAACATAAAAATCTTCTCCTACAAGCATCAAAACCTGAGTGTTTAGATAGTCATTGTTAATCATCTAATTGTCTATTCGAGCTAGCTTTCTACTACTTGTTTGTTTGATCTGTGTTGTGTTGTCAAGCAGATCATTCCTTTGTCTTGAGTTGTGTTGTCAATCAAGACATTTTCAGTTATACCTTGCAAGTTTGGTTTTTCCCATTGCAAGGGTCTTGGAGCATTTTGGATTGGCTCCATTTTTGTAAAACACTTGTAGTTATAGTGTATCGATCCCGAAGCGATTTCTAGATTTGGGGGTCGTGGATGTAGGCCTAATTCATTTTCAATGCCAAACCATGTTATGTTGCATGTTATTTGCTCTCTTGCTCTTGCTATTTTTATTTTTACTAGACTTGTGAATCAATTAAATTGCACCAAAACTTGTGAAATTGCTAGGTGATTAAGGTCAAAAGTAGAACTTTTATATTGTACACTCTTCCGCAAGTAATTTAGGCTGCATACTACCATCTTATCAAAATAACAATTGGTATCAGAGCAAAAGATTCATACCTAGCAAATTTGACCAAAATAAGTCTTGAGACAAGTATGGTTAAACCTCCAAAGCTTGAAAAAAATGGTGTAGATTTCAATTCTTGGAAAGAAAAAAAAAGCTATGCAAGAATGAATACCTAAAGGGCAATGATCTATTGTACACATTTGATATGGAAACCTTTAATGCCATTAAAGATTTCCCAATTAGGATATTGGATAATAGTTATGCTTCATATTTTTTTGTTAAACTTTGTAGAAGAGTCAATTGGAGAAATCCTTGTAGATGCTAATCTTGCCTACGGAATATGGTATATTCTTGATAATGCTTTTAATAAAGACAATAGTTCTAACAACCTTGATTCAAATATTGTCCTACAAGGAGAAGAAACTACGACCATCTTGAAGAAAGAAGGAAACACAAGTGGAAAAGAGCAAAAACTAGTGTAAGACAAAAGAATAGAAGAACTAAAGGAAGAAGTAACAAAAATCTTCACAAAGATCAATGAGGAGTTCATCACTTAGAAAGGAAACACAGCCTCCACAGCATGGGTCCGAATATGCTGCTCGTAAATCCCTGCTTGTCTTCGATCCGACCGCTCGATCGCCACGGACGGCTGTGATTTGATTCAGGGGGCAGATGCTTTGGCCGTTAGATGATTTTTGAACGGTCCAGATCGAAACAAGCAGGAAAGCAAGCAGGGATTTACGAGCAGGAGATGCGGTTCCCCACAGCATCTAACAAACAATGAAAGGTATATTTAAACTCAATAACTTAAGTTGTGAGTCAATTACCAAGAGTAGTAAGCCTGTATATGATGACCAAACTACATATAGTGAATACGAGTTACGAGTTCGATATGATAAAGCAAGAATTTGTTTGAATGAGAAAGATGAAGAAATAAAGGAGCTCTTAAAGAAAATTTATGAGTTGGAGTCAAAACTGATTCATTTTGAACTCCAATATATAAAACAAATTATTTCAAAATATAAACCTATAAATGATGAAATTAGTAAACCGACAAAAATGAACAAAAAAAGGAATAAAGACAAGATCAAAGAAGCATAACCATGCCTTCAAATATGACAAAAGGTTTACCTCCAACAAACACTCCAAGCATAGAGACCATGAAAACTTGGCTACAAGAACCATTGTTAAGATGCCTAAGCCTCAAAATATAATTATGACATCAAAAAGATCTTACCACAATAAATCTAGCTTTGAAACATCTAACAATATATACTATAAAAAAATTTGGTTTGAGAATAAAATTGGAACTTCTCCTTGTAATTGCGCAAATCATATGTTTAGGATATCCAACAACTCGAAACTTATTTGCAACTATTGTAATCATCATGATTACATGTCATTTGAATGTCCTTTAAAAAGAAACAAGCATAAAAAGCTTAATGCTTGGGTTCCAAAATCTCTCAAGTAAAATGTTTTGTAATAAAAATCCTAGTTTCAAGAGAAAAATCCTTGGAGATTTTGAATTTGTAATTTCATGTATTTTAAAATACCTATAGATATGTTTGGCCTCATCTTATAAAGATTATTCTTGGATAATTGATAGCGTTTGCTCACATCACATGACGGATAACAAACTAGTTTTAAGACTCTTGAGCCCTACGATGGGGGCCATATCACCTTTGGAAGTCCTGAGCGTGAAAGTAAGATAATTGACATTGATATCATAGGTAACATACATGTGATAATTGATTGTGTCTATTCGGTTGATGGTTTGAATTTTAACTTGCTAGGTGTGAGCAAGTTGTGTAATTTCGGTTTCATCTTAAGTTTGATGCCAAAGAATGTTCATTATACCTTAATCATACCAATGAGTTGATTTATACCGATAAAAGAATAAAAAATATGTATTATATTCATATTAACCATTTTGATACCGGTAAGTTATGTCTCAATGTCATAAATCAGGATTCATGGTTATGGCATAGAAGGTTGGATCACACATCATTTAATTCTATTAAAAAGCTAGTCAATCTTGAGTTAGTATGTGGATTACCAATTTATAGGATAAATATTTATAGCATATGCGATGCTTGAATGAAGGATAAACTAATCAAGACTAGTAAAAAGCATATGTGATGTCTTAGTCTAGTAAAAAGAAAACATATGTTGTTATTTCTACAGCCGAAGCGGAATACATTGATGCGGGTAGCTGTTGCATCCAAATATTATGGATGGTCCAAACTTTTAGGATGTGCTCCAGGAGCTTAATTTAAAGGGGAGGAGAGGGGAGGGAAGTTAAAAAACAATAGTTACTTGTTTCAAGAATTACAACGAAAGGAAGGAAAGATGTTCGGAGGTTAAATCTTTCCATCGAAATCATTAATTTTGTTACCCTCCAAATCCGAGTGTAACAACTTTCCTTACATTCTCTTATGTTTCTTTTCCTTCCCTTTCCTTCCTTCCCTCTTTTGTGTCTGGAGCAGACAGTTAAGGACTTAATTTGCATTATACTAAGGTATTAATAAAGTGTGATAACACTAGCACCATCATGATGTCTAAAAATCCATTTGCACATGCAAGAATCAAGCACATAGATATTAGGCATCAATTTCTCAAGAATTATGTTGAAAAAGGTAATATTGAACTTGTGCATATTGATACTAAAAACCAAACTGCGGATATCTTTACAAAGCCTCTTGATACAAACCAACATATTGAATTGAGATCTAAATTGAGAATGATTGAAATATGAAATTGAATTAAGGGGGAGCATGATGAATTGATTATGCTTATTGTCTAATTTGAATTGAATTACATCATGTTCACGTATGATTGTATCGGGGGGTTACATTACTTGGCGTTTAATAGTTTACTACATGCTCACATTAAGGGGTATAATTGAATTTGAATTGTGTCTTTTGCCAAATTTTACAAAAGAGGAAGATGTAGTAGTGTAGTGCATACATTTTCGGTATGCACTCACAAGATTTTGTAAATTGTCAAAAGAGAGAGTTTGTTAGCTTGAACTCATCTTGATTTTACAATTTGCAAAACAAATAAGTACTAACATTTGCACGAGTTGAGTTTTATTGAAGTATAAGTTAAAACATATATGTTTGATCATGGCAAAGGTCACAAACATCATGTACAAGTCAAATGAAGCACGATGGCACAAGTGGCAAGCAAATGAGAGGCTCACAGAGAGCCTTCTATTTCTATAACGCATGCCCAACCTGTCATAACGGTTGTAACCCATCACAACGGGTTCCAAGGCGTCATAACGGGTTTCTGGCAAGAGAACCCACAAGATAGGAGTTTTTGAGAAGAAAAATAGAGACTTTCGTTACTGTGTAACACATGCCCAACATGTCATAACGGTTCCCATCTGTCACAATGGATTCCTGTAGAGAAGGGCCTAAAAGAAAGTCAGAGAAGCAGACAAGGGCAAAACTGGAAAGACCCCAACCCATCACAGTGGGTTCTGTAACGAGTTGATCAGTTTATGTAACATAAGGAGCTCTGGTTCAAGATTTCAAGATCCAAGAAGTGTTATGTCTATATACACTTGTCTTCTTCATTTCAGAAGACTAAGAAAGCAATCCCCCAAGTTTACAAGCACACAAAGAGCACATGAAATAGCACAAAAGTCTTCTCCTACAAGCATCCAAACATGAGTGTTTTGATAGTCATTGTTAATCATCTAATTATCTATTCGAGCTAGCTTTCTACTACTTGTTGATTTGATATGTGTTATGTTGTCAAGCGAATTATTCCTTTGTCTTGGGTTGTGTTGTCAACCAAGACCTTTTCAGTAATATCGTGCAACCTTGGTGTTGTCCATTACATGGGTCTTGAAGTCTTTTGGATAAGCTTCATTTTTGTAAAACACTTGTTGTTATAGTGTATCGACCCCGGAGTGATTTTTGGATCTGGGGGTCCCGTGGATGTAGGCCTAATTTGTTTTTTAGGTCGAACCACGTTATATTGCGTGTTATTTGCTCTCTTTCTATTGCTATTAATATCTTTACTTTTACTAGACTTGTGAACCAATTAAATTGCACCAAAACTTTTGAAATTGTTATGTGATTAAGGTCAAAAGTAGAACTTAATATTGTACATGCTTTTGCAAGCAATTTTGGTCGTATATTATCTTGCCTTATCAAAATAACAAATATAAAAATTGATATAAAATTAGTGAGTCATGGAATTCACTGATATGTTGCCTTTGAAACTCGACCCTTTAGTGGGAGGTACTCTTACAAGTTTGATGCTCTCACAACTCATAATTTTAAATAGGAAATGTTGAAACACCGAGCAAATTAGAACACATACAATGACACTATTGCTTCAGTTATCTGATTTCAAGTTTTAACAACCTAAAATCTATTGTCATTACATTTAGGTCTAATTGTTATTATATTAGGTTTATGATCTTTATAAGAACTAGGATGAGTTTCCATTAAGCTTTCTAATCTTCAAAATTTTAATGTCTTGACGAAGCACATAAAATAATGAATAAATATTTGTTCAATATTAATAGTAACTAATCAAATGAACATATAAAAGAATACAAGAAACTACAAACAGAATCAGAATCATAGATAAAAGAGTTAGGAAACGAATCTACTTGATCAAGTGCATAATTACGTGAATTTTTATTAAATTTGGTTATTAGAATCAAATGTTACATAATTCAATTCGACTAGGGATTATGTAATCTGACGAAAACTTTATATATTCAGAACTTTGTCTGAATTCTTCTGCATATTAGAAATAGATATCCCCAAAATTTAAAGAAATAACATGTTGATAAGTACATATCTAATTTGTGATAGATGAATCTGACTTGGTGTTCAACTGTGATTGAGACGTGATTTTCGATTTGCCTGACTTGGTATCTCGATTTATGTTTGGGATTTGTTCTGTAATATTATTGATCTGAAGCGAAAGTCTTTTTTATTTTTCTAAAATCATGTCTGATCTAATTTGTCTGAATTTGAAAGTCTGATATCCGAATTGATTTGGATATCTGTTTAATCTGTCTCAAAGTCCTGAAATTATGCCTGATCTGAAAGGGAAATTGGCATTGGAAGTTTACTTTCTCTATCACTTACCGAAATGCGGCTGGCCCTCGATTTCAGCCATACATTAGCCCTAATAGTATTGGTTACATTTCCTGTATGGTACGCTCTCGCTAGAACTATCTCATCAGTATGCTTGGACTGGGAAGATCTCCTCGGTACGCCTGACTAGTCAACGCGCTAAGAGACAGTGATACTTCGTACAAGATATACATGTGATTTGATATGAGATATGATATGATATTGTGAATCTGAGATAAACTTTGTTTTGATTAGATCTAGTTATCCGATATGATAGACTTGACATGGTAGTTCTTGTGTGCTATTTTCCGAGATGATAGACTTGATATAGTAATTCTTTTGTGCTATTATCCGAGATGATAGACTTGATATGGTAGTTCTTCTATGATTTTATTCGAGATGTTAGTATTACTTGCATTACTCCATATTATGCATTATTGTTTCCACAATGAATGTGGGTTCCAGATTTATTTGAGATGGTAAGAATAAGACGCAGGCAGATGTCCATAAGAGTATTTAAAGTAAGCCTTAAGTTTACGATTATATATATTATCATACCTCATTTATATTTAGGTTAACGCCGTGAGATTGAGTAGGCATGGCCATTGGATTAGATGGCTGACCAGGTGTCTATGTAACGCGCGAGTAGATTTTAGATCTACACAAGATTCTGGTTATGTCTGTAAAAGCTCAAATGAATAATTGAATAAAAAATATATAAAATTTCACATATTTGTTTTGTTTATTATTGTCTTCTATTTAATATTTGAAATAGAAGGACAATATCTTACGGATGTTTTAAGAATAAATATTTGTGTCGTCACGCCTAGCTGCGGGGTGTGACAACAAGTATTGGTAGATGTTTAACTTAGGTTGTATAAACAATAATTCTAAAAATAGATACACATAATTGTATTTTTGCACAAATTTAATACGAAAGTCATTCTCTCAAATTCCTCTCTCGAACTATATTCCTTAAATTATCACATATCTGTGTTTCAACCCCATTATCAAATAGTTCTGAGTGTTGGTTAACATATTAATTGCATGAAAAATCTGCAAATATTGGGAATGATATGCATGGGACATTGCATTGCATGCTCTCTCTCTTTTGAGCTCTTATATTATTCCATGGATACTTTTCTCAGCGGTCACTACGTATACAAAGTGAATGCTCTGAAGCCCACCATCGAGTTTTTGCTTTCTTTCCTTCAATTTTAAATAATTTATTTAATGTTCATTTAACTTCGATTCCTTTTGTTGTTCATTTCCTTCAATTTTAATGTTTCTCCTCAATTGACTTATTCAGTTACATTTACTCGATAATGTTTATGATCGAGTAATAAGGAAGTCACTAATAAAATTTATTTATAATAACTTCTGAGTTTTTTTTCGCCTTTGAATTTAAGGCACTTCAGTACTGCTTCGTACTGACGTAACACAGCTTTCAGTCGTGATTTTTTTTTTCTTTCAGGAATTATTTGCTCATGCAAGATATTATAGTTCAACTGTTCACAATAAATTCGATAATCACGGAAAACCTTCTCTATTGGATAATTAAGCATGACTGCAATTATCTGTGAATATTGTTTCATCAACAAGTTTCCGGCATATTCTATTTGTTTGAACTTTTCTTTGTTGGTTAATGCAATTACAATCACGCTACTAATTTTGAACGTTATTTCATCAACAAATTTCCGAATTCATTCCTCAAAAAAGAAAATTTCCGACTTCGAATGCATTTGCGTGATCTACGACAAATGAACAATTGAACGTGTTTACAGGCCTTGAGAAATGCATTTTCACGGGCCTTTAGACATGACGTTAGTTTATATGGGCCTCAAATCCATTTTACCATAATCGCAGATTCGCTATCACTCTAATAGCACAAATTAGAACTGAAACAACAACAAAAAAGAGAAACAAACAAACGAACAAACGAACAAACAAGAAATATAATCATAATACGACTAAAACTAAAACTTTGAACTTGAAATATCTAAACTATCAATTAATTCTAAAAAAATAAACCTATTAAGAAAGAGACAATGGATATCGCAACACCATCGTAAATGATAAGCTTATCAGTCCTGTCAGTTTATAACTACATAATGAAGTATCAACAACAAACGCATTCAACTCCAATCAAGACCTGAACCCACCCATAGCGGTTCACAACTATCTCAAATCTAAGCTTTACTCAAATCAATACCTGAATCTACCAAATATCAGTTCACAACTGACTCAAACCAAAGCTTTTACTGAAATTATACCTTGATCCACTTGTGGCAGTTCAGACCTGTCCCAAATTGAAGCTTTATTCGGGCCTATTTGAGCTCATGTAACCTAACTGCCTTGCAAGTGTTTCGACATCGCTGTCTTCAACTGCTTTTTCCTCTACATTTCCTTCTTGCAACAACCCCTCCCAGAACTCATGCCCAAATTCCCCATCTACCATTTCAGCCCCTTCGGTTGTTCCAATTTCACCAAATAGTGTTGGGTCCTGAATTGAGGTAGTGCCTGCTTCAATGGGCCTCCTTCGTTTCTTTGAAATAGCCTCTTCAAGCTCCTTTCTCTTCTCATGTTGTTGCGCCAGCTGTTGCAGGAAAGTAGGGTTTTGCATAGCTCGTGCCAGAAAACCCATAACTTGATGTTGCTTCTTCTCGGCATCTTCAAGCTTCTCCTCCAACACTTTCATGTGGGACTGAGTTGACATGTGTTCCTGCCGCAGCTTTTTTACCTCAACAATGAGTATGTTTTTGTCACGCTTCAGACGGTCAATTTCTTGTTCAAGCCCAAAGAGTCCTATTTCCAGGCATTTGTCAAGGGGTTGTGGCTGCACAGATGAATTAGGATTTGTGGGATTTTTTCTTCTCCTAATTGATTTCAAGAGGTGCCTCTGGCCACGAAGAAATCCCTCATTCGCAAATTCCCATTTGTCAGGGTCCATTTTGCGAAATCCCTGTAAATAACCAGCCGTTTACCCATGATGATGTCAGACAAACATAGCCAATAACAATAGTTCATAACAGTAGGATGTATATATATGCACTCAAACTTGTATCTTGAAGAACATAACACGTCCATGCCTCTACTTCAGTCCTAGCTACACAATACAATTTCAAATAAACTTTTCTGTCAGGATAGAAATTTTTTGTAGTTCATACCAAGTTAGGAGAATAATCAAGCAAACAAATTGACCCAGTTACATGTCTTATTTAAAGATTATACAATTTCAATTTGAACTTAATTATTTAAAGATTATACAATTTCAATTTGAACTTAACATCCTAGTTAGATATGGTTCAACACAAGATAGTCTTAGACAGCAAGAAATTTTCTTTCATTTGTTTTCACCTCCTATTTATTAATTAAAAGCAACATTTTCAGCACCCATAGAAATATGTATAATCTAACAGCTATACCGCCAAATGCTGCTTGTTATATCTCCACTCTTCATATTTTACAATTTGAAAAAAAAAAAAGTAATTAATTCAACAAAGGAAAAAAAAAAATCACTAAGGCATTCCATCAAACACTTACATATGTGTTAAGCTGCCTGACGAAGCTTGAGAAATTCCCATGCTTGAAGTACCTCGGCAGGAGCGTGGTGGCAAACAAGTGCGGGTCCCACACTACAAAGCTATTCCCCACTGGTCCCCATGAGACTACCCGATTGGTCGACGAATCGTCGACAATTTCATAAGTCTTCGTCAGAAACGGAGGTGGCCCCACCTCGTGCAAACCCTCGATCGGGCGAGGTGGAATCGCCTTCACTGGCGATCCTTCCTCGAGTGGAGATGGATCAATGGAGATCTCATCATCGAATTCCAAGTACTCGTCTTTTACCAAGTGAGGTAGGCGAGGATCCATGGTAATGGTAAAAGTATCTAGGGGGGAGAGATTTTTTAGTTCAGAAGCCGAGCTAGAGGGGGTGTCAAGGGGTTTATATAGGAGCATTCAAGAAATGCCGTGTGGCATAAATGGAAGACTCTAGAATGATCTAGGGAGGTGAGGTGGAGGTCGAGCGTAAAAGGTTTGTTTTTTTTGCAGATAAATCCCGTAGGCATAACATAAAAGTGACTGATTTTATAGTATGTATTTTATATATTGAATTAAACTTGTAATGTGTTAAACTTTATTAATTTAGGTAATGTTTGATTGTGGAGTAGAAGACGAATTAACTCTCTTACTCTACACTTAATTCATCAAACGTGAAGTAAAATTGATGGAGTCAGTTGAAATAAAAGATTTAAATTAATTCGGATTAACTTACTCCACATCTTCAGTTGGATTAGCTTAATCCACCAAACATGATTAACTTACTCCATCTTAACTTGAAGTAAGCAATTTAATCCTAATTAAAGTTACTCCACAGTCAAACATAACCTTAATGAGTTAAACTTAGAAGCTTAAACTTGTAAGCATTCAGCTATTTCAAATCATTTACAATTCAAAACTTTTTTTTTCTCGTCATGTATCCTTTATCAAACAAAAAAGCCATACATTTTTCTCGTCATATATCATTTATCTTTAAGTTGTATTTGATCAAGCACCGTAATCCTACTCAAAAAAAATTGTTGGGACTAATAATTTTGTATGAAAAAATCTCATAAAGAATATGACATTTGACGAGAATTTATTTATTGAAAGATCTATTTATCCTACCTTTTTCCTACTTGTAGACCAAAAAGTTCAAAACTATTGACATCAAGAAACACATCAAGTTGTAGCAAAGTTCATGAAGAGTTTCACTAAAAAATCAATTAAATTGGCTTCAAAAACAAATTCAAGGAATTGAATCCGATTTACAATTCTGAGTAAAACATTTCTAGTATGGATCTAGCTCATACATGTAATTAAATTTAGTGTAAAATCGAATAGTAAAAAGTTTAAGATTTGCAAGTTAATTTAGTACATACATTTTTTTGTCATTTTCTGATTAACTATTTTTTTTGGTTAAGGTCACCAAGAACTTGGTGAGCCAAAAAGTAGTATTTAATTATATATATTATATAGAGTAAAATTCTGGTGTTTGTGCAAGTATTGAATTTAGGTGCTTACGATCACATATCTCAAACTTTAAAATATAAATTGTCAATTTGAACCGTTGAAAATATTATTCATACTAAAATCTACTTAGGGACTAAAAATTTTCATTTTTAGATTTTTTTACTATTTTATTGGATGGATGAAAAATGCATTGATTTAATGATTACCTCTCCATTTATTGCATTTTTCACCATCCGATAAAATAATAAAATAATTCTAAAAACTAAATTTTTTTTGTCACTAAGTAGATTGTAGTATGAACAATATCTTCAACGGTTTGAATTGATTGTTTGCATAGCATCATAGTCTCACTTATTATATTATATTGTATTATATTATATTATATTGAATAAAATTATGGTGCTTCTAGGAGCATCAAGGTCTCACGTTCTCTTAACTCAAAAGCATCATTAGACGTCATTGGATTTTGATTTATCATGTTTAGTAATTTCTTAATATCAAAATTTGATAGGAAACAAAAAAATTCTACTTTTAGAGTTTTTAAGCACTTGTTTTGAAACTTTTTAAATTGAATTCAAAATAATAATAAAATAATTAATGTTTATATATAATACTAGATAATTTTCAAAAATCAAAACAGGTACTTAAAACTCTAAAATTAAAAAGAAAATTATTTCCTACTAGATTTTTATATAAAGAAATTATTAAGAATGATAAATGAATATTGAAAGGTGTCTAATTATGTTGTTTAGTTAAGAGCATGAAAAGTCCTGGTGTTTTACCATAGCTTTACTTTATTATTTTTATATTATATTATGTTATGTTATGTTATATTAACTAGTCAACTTTTTAATTAATTTTTCGTTCTTCTACTGACTTCAATTAATTAATTGTGATTGACGACTTTTTTGTACTCTCTTATTTGTTATCTTCAAATTGTATCTCAAGTACAATATCTCTCTCTTGATAGGAATCGCATTTTCGATTACAATCCCTGTTTTTCTCTTTAATCTTCTTCATCTAGAACAATTGAAAAAGATAATAATACTCACCGAATTAAACTCAAGTCTTCGGTTGATTTTATTTACAAAGTTGAAAACATAAACCATTATTTTAATTTTATATTAATAAAAAAGTTACAGCATGAGCTGAGGAGAATAAGAAAGAAAAAGGTTTTACAAATCGATCCATTGGTAAACACGCTTTATTTTATCCATTAATTTCTCTCTGTTTTTTTAGTACTCTTATATTTTACAACAACTTCACGTATAATATTTATGTATTTCACATGAAAACTTTTGTTACAGTTCTTTTGAATAATTAGCTAGTTCTTTTGTTACAGTTCTTCACGTATACTATTTTATTAGAATATGTCGAGACCCTTAGAAATTACCAAGTGACTAATCATGTGCATCATGTTACAGTTCACTCTTTCGGAAAATTTATGATTTGATCTCAAATTTAAATACGGCTTGTCTCAAACTTGGTTTATTTTGAAGTTTGGTTAGTTTGAATTTTCAGCAACATTCTGTTAATTTAATTCCCTCGTTAATGAACTATGAAAATAATTTCAACTACCAAGATCATCAATTTCTTTAGCCTCTCATTTTACCAAATTTCCTTATTTCTCTGATTATAATACCTATTTTTTATGTTATATATGTCAATGAAAAACTTGTAAATAAGAAGAAAAAAAATTTGTATGGGCTTTTGGCAATCTTTAAGCGGTGAGTTCTTCTCAGTATGTCTCTTTTTTTGAGAAATTATCAAGGGAAGAGAGATCATTTATCCTTGTTAATTTGACAAATCCAAATCATCTTGATTCTACTCTATTTTGTAATGAAGTAAATTTTTGTCATATATAATTTCAATCCGTGCCTTAATCTGTCCCAAATACTTGAAAGACATCTCACGTTTGAGTGACTGATTTTTGTGGCATTTGACAGATACTGTGCTAGTGAATAAATAGGCCACACTCAATTTTACAAATTATACCACATGTATATTCAGAGGTGGCAGAGTCCAATCCAACCCGAAAATCCGTCAGGATCGGAACTAATTCGACTCGATGCTGATCTGAACCGCTAGAGACAATCTGAGACTCAAAAATGTTCAAAATATGTTGATCTAAATCGAGCCCAATCCGAACTAACCCAATCTTGACCCCGACAAAATGTCAAGATTAGACTAATCCGACCCGATCCATCCCGATTGTCACCTCTAATATATATCAATATCCACTAATTTACAATTTGTTTTGGTTAAATAACTCGTAAATAGTTTAGCTTGGTAGTTAATTATATCAACACATAACACATAGTCACATCTAATTCCTTGCTTCCAGTTTGTTTGAATACACTTAGTACTTCAAACTTCAAAGGATGTCCATTTACAGCCGAGCAACATGATATCAATTGAGGTAATAGAAAAACGCGTTATGAACCATCATCCTTTATTTCATCCATACTAATTCAATGCAGAATTACTTTAACAATAGCTAAATCCAAAGATTATGCAAAACATTATGTACTCTAGATATTACTACATCTTGTTACCAGCAGTAGCTAAATCCAAAGATTATGCAGCACATTATTTTACTCAGATATTACTATCATCCAGGATCACATCTTATTAACGCATAACAAAATATTGCCAGCAACTAATGATGATCTCAACATTTCCCTTGGAACACATCTAATTAGCTTCCACAGCTTGTCCTTCTCCCTTCTTCAACAAAGCATCCAAATATTCCTTCCTATATCATTTAACCCAATTATTAATAAACATAAACAATGAGACCATGGCAAAAGTAATAAAATTAATCAATAGCACGGAACTTCACTGTACCTAGCTGGAAGATGATCGTGAGGACGGTTATATGGTGTCCATACCGGCTCACCAACAAATAGCCGCATTGCCTTCACATAAATTAGGCCACACAATGACATAATAAAATAAATAAGTTAAAATAAGACAGGACTGAAATTTGCCAAACATTTTAAGGAACGAAAAGCATGTTATTGGCAAGATTAGATACTTCTCAAAATGCTAGATGACAAATTTACTGTTCTGTAAACCAGGTTAAATTGCTGGTGCAGCAAGAAACTGTCCACAAAAAATTCTTCATAATAGTACCTTGATATAGTTGTCAGTGTCCAGAGTAAACCGGTGGTACATTCCAGCAGGTAGCACAATCATACCTCCTTTCTTAACAGCTATCCTTATCCATTGATCATTCTGATCTCTCGCGTCAAAATACCCTACACAATGTAAAACAAAAAACATGACATAATACAACAACAACAACAACAAAGCCTTTTGTCCCAAACAAGCTGGAATAGGCTAGAAATGAAGCGCATATTGGATTTCATTTCCATAAGATTAGCTGAATTTTTACGTTGGCTCGCCAAGTCTATCACAACCCTCCTCCTTTCCGGACTTGGGACCGGCTATGTAAAACATAGGCGGAGTTCCTGTCTCCGTTTCTAGACAAGTAAAAAACGATAACAAATTTACCCAGAAGAACTTTTAGTATATGCGATGTACTGAGCAAGTCAAGCTCGGAACAGATATGAACACCTGGGCACAAAATCTCTGATAAAAGGATACAATTGCTTTGCTTAGTTTAGAGACAGCCTCTTCAACTGAAAACTTTCTGTTTCTTAAAAAACCATGACATAACAATTGATGACAAAAATAAAAATAATCCAACAGGCTACTACAAGTATGTCAGGTTACAAATATAAACCTGACAGAAACAACAAATATCATGTAGGCCCTAATGAAAATGAAGAAATCCACAACAGTACTAGAAAGGGAATTAGACGAGCACATGTGGTACTTTCCATATCTTGGATTATATTTGACATATTGCTTATTACAAGCTTCTATAATAAATGTATCATATGTTTTCCAGAGCACCACATGTATAAAGTAGATAACAATGAGAAATTAGCACACAGAAAACAAAGGCACATACCACTTCCCTCGAGGCAGTATCGTATTTCTTCATCAGTGTGGAGGTGCTCCTCAAAGAAATTCTTAATTTTTTCCTCGTAATTAGGTAACTTCTCAGGGCAGACATCACAAATATCCTGCACAAATTGCCAAGAGGTACTGGTATGTAAGGTCAATACTTGACTGAGTTCAGCGTTCATGTTTGCTTGTTGCAATGTCAGGTTTTACCCAATTATAATGACAGAAACAGCTGTAAATATGTACATCATTCTAGGTGTTCTCTAGGTACTATAATCAATCCGTACCATTTGGTTGAAACGAATGGTGCAAATCTTAATGCATTTAAATGGTACATACTGATTGGAGCACCTAGAATGGTATACCTAAGTTTTTGCCTATCATTAAACAAAATCACGTCTTCTGGAAATCATAAGAAGAAATGTAAAACTTACCACGTAAGTGTAGCCCCTGGCTTCCCGAATCTTCTTAAGGTTTTCATCATTTTCATAGTTGTCAGCATCCAGGCGCCAGCTCAAAATTCCCAATTCTACACATTTAAGATCATCAAAATAATGATTTGTCAAGTGATTGCCATTATGTGGGTGAAACTCATTAAATAGATAACTAACTGATTCAAATTCCTAGCTATCTACAGTTTTATTTCTATTCTCAATGTGATAAGTTGCTGTCAGAAATGAATTAGCTGTCAATATAAGATATCCCACGAAGTTATAGCTAAAATAACACTTATCAACAAATATCAGAAAAGATCCTTCAAAAATAATATAATGATCTTGTATGGTACCTGAGAGTTTCTCAAGAGAAACAAACTGTTTAGGGTTTCTGTGGTGGGGAAGTCGTTGATCCTCTTCACTGTCATCCATGTACCACGCACTGATAACCTCCTCTTTACCTTCCTGTTTTACAACCATTTTCAGTCAGTAAAATTTATTTAATGTCTCAATTTCAATTTTCCATTATTTATTAGCATGCTAAATCCACCTTTCATATAAGATTTCATCAAATAACAACAAATTGCAACACCTCGGGAGGATCAGTATGGCAAATATCATAAAGCACATCCTTAAAACAAATATATACGTCCGGATCGAATAGAGACGAAACAGGTACAGAAATCGCAAGAAACGTAGCATATAAAACAGTTGCGAATCGAATTTTCAAAAGGCTCAGAAAAAGTTCAGGTGTCACTACCGCTAATAGATCAATACGATACCTATTTACTGATACTAAGAGATTGGGGAACAAAATAACTAGAGAAATTAAAGAAGATGAACTAACCTGAAAAGCTGCCTCCATGGTTATTCTCTCTGCCTCTCTTTCCGAGCTTGCTCGTTTGCTAGACCAAATTCCAAAAATCACGCAGCTTACTGGCAACGCGACCAGGGATTTAAGAATTAATCAAATAGGTAAAGGCTAACTATTGCGACAGTCGACAGAGAAAAAAAACAATGAAGATAGAAAATTAGAGTTTCTGTGGCGAGTATGAAACAGAATACCGTCTGTCTGATAGAGACTCGAAAAAGGTTAATAATTAGAGACTCGGAAAACGTTGGGACTTCTTGCCACATGGAATTAAAATATAAAATATACGGTGGTGATGCAGATTTGCGTATATTATTTCTCAAGTTTTAATTACTCAAATAATGTTTGATCCCAACTGAAAGAATTAGATGTCGATTTCCGAGACAATTCGATCTCTAACGGAAATCAAACAATTAATAGTCTAAGTAAAAGAGTTTGGTGATTGAGAATTTGTTGCGTCACAAGAAAAGTAAACAATAAAATGTTGGTGTTTGAGCAAGATGGGAAATCTAGATCTTTAGCCTCACCAATCAATCACTTCATTTAGCAATTTAACGAGTGTAACAATTGTTATGGTATAGATTGAGGTGCACAATGATATGTTGTAGTGATTGGTCTTTCGAGTAAATATCTACTCTAGTGTAAACTGAAGTCGAGGGTTAGTCAAATCTCGAGTTACGCTAGATTTGACATACGCACAGTGGTTAGTCATTTTTAAGCCTCGATATCGAACAATTACACAATGATACCGTGAGTTAAGTATGAACTAACAAATCTCTTAATCAACTAAGGTCTCTCTCGGGTACAATAGCGATCAAGCGCTTCTTTTGGTTCAGAATTCAACAATAGATTTCTCAATTCAAAATATTAAACCCTAAAGATGAACAAATCAAATAAAAGAAGCAATACCAAAACAACAATGGTATATAATAATCCAAATGCTAAGAAGCAAGTTTTATGGTTACCCTAAAACCCTAGAGAGGAAATTAATTTCTCATGGTTGTTACAAGTACAAGGGTTTGATTCATTATAACAGAGAGAGAGTAGAAAGAGAGAAAAGGGCACAAAAGCCGAAGAAATCTCTCATGTGATGAATCGTCGTCTCCTTCTTGTGCACAAGTCTTAGATCTCCTTTCTGTTGGATTAAACTCATCTCTTATTTGACAATTTGCAAAACAAATAAGTACTAACCTTGCACATGAGTTTTGGTGAAGATGCAGGTTAAAACAGGTACATACTGATGTCATCCATGCTCAAACATGCCCTAGACAAGTCAAGACATGCTCAAGACATCAAGGAATGGCTTCACAGTACTTCACAGAGCACAGAGTTACCATAACACTCCAGAACTCGTCACAACGGGTCAGCAACCCATCATAACGGGTGCCCAACCAGTCACAACAGGTCAGGAGGAGAGAGAGGCAGCAGTAGGATGATTTTCCCGAGCACAGCGTTACTGTAACGCTTGCCCAAGGCATTACAATGCCTTCCCACCCGTTATAACGGGTTCCCAAGCATTATAACGGGTTCTTGTAGGATTTGGCCCACAGGATAGCTGCACAAGAGAAGAAGGGCGTTTCTAGAAAAGGCTCAACGTGTTATAATGAGTTCCACCATGCGTTATGGAGCTGTTGTAATGCTACAGTCAAAATTGGAGGTTTCAAGATCCCAAGAAGTGTCCAACCTATATAACTGATGCAAAGACGAGTCAGCAGGGTATCAAACACCCCCCATTAGCTTCCAAGCATCAAATTGAGCACAACAAAGAGTCTAATCAATTCTCCACCAGCAAAAATCCAAATGGAGATCAATCCCTTCAAGGATTTTGGCCAAGATCACAACAAGGAGATACCAATACTTACCAAAATGATCCAAGGCCTATTTGCCTGTGAAAGGCGGCTTAACTCCAAAAGGAAAGAAGAGGAAAAAAGGATAGTATGCTTGATGTGTGATAAAGAGTGTCACACAATTCACACGTGCTATAGGTTGTTTTCTCAAATGAAAACACAAGATGGAGTTGAGCGACAAGATCAAAGAGGGGCACAAAAGCAAGATGAGTTTAAGGGTAAGAGAAATCCCAAGGCTATGCAAGCCGACGCATGGGAAGAATGGGACGATAAAGGGGATGAGTGTGTAGCGGAACAAACAAGTGATCCCCAAACTCCCTATGCACTCATGGCAATGGTGGATGAAGAGTGCAACATGGAGGACGATGAGGAGGTCAAGAAGAAGGTCGACCTTGATGCCATCATATCCAAGAATCAAGTCACCGATCCGGGGGTGATAGAACTCATCAAAAGATTTGCTCTTCCCGAGTCGAGCAAAACGATGAGGTTGAAGAAGTCATACCAATGGATGAAGCGAAACCGATGGACGAAGAGCAACCAAAGGATGATGCAAGTGCTTCAACCTCAAATGATGAGGCAAAGGTATCTCTAAACTCAAATGAGGTTAAATTTTGCATAGGACTTGCATCCGATGATGAATCAGAGAGGATGATGATGAGCATCCTACTAACGATACAAGCAATCAAACTAATGAGAACTCTTTGAAATTTGAAATTCTTAGGTTAAGCAAACTTCTAATTGAGGCTAACCATGCCCTAATGAGTAAAGATGGTAAAATTGGGGGTTTAAATAATAAAATTTTTGAGCTTGAATCCAAGATAAACGAACTTGAAACTAAGGCGAAGGTTTGTGATGAACACATTAAAACTATTAATAATTTAAAACTTGATAAAGAAAAATTGGAAGGGGAAATCAGATCTTTGAGGTCCACTTGTGTTTTGAAGAGTGACACAAGGATGGACTTGAGTAGATTGTTTGAGGGACAAAAATCTCATGACAAATAGATATATATACTTGGGGGATACGAATCAGAAGCATCAAAACAACCCTCCCCAAGCTTACAAATACTCAATTGAGCACTAGAAAAAGTACAAGAGCCTTCTCCTATAGCTGTCTAACCTGAGAGACTTAAGATATCTACAATAATCTAATTGTCAATCCGTGAACACTTATACTAGCTAGCTTTGTTAGCCTTTTGGTACACTACATTGTGTTGTCAAGTAGTGCATCATTGTCCTTGATTGTGTAGTCAATCAGACCTTTTACTTTGTAGAGTGGTGTAGCCCCTTGTATAAGTTTAAGAATCTAAGATTGATTTTCTTATTGAGAAGAAACCAAAAATAGGTTCCGCAATTGTAAAGAATACTTATTGTTTAGTTGACTCGATTCCAGAAGGAAGATTTGGTTTCGGAAGTCCCGTAGATGTAGGCATAATTTGTTTGTAGGTTTAACCACATTATATTGCGTGATCTTATATTCTCTTGATCTCTCTTGCTCTTTACTCTCTCTCTTTACTATACTTGCACTTTATTATCTTGATTTGCTCACTTGCTATTAGTACTTGCTTGCTTGTGATTTTAGCTAGGTGATTAAGGTCTAAAAGTTTAAATTATAATTGTTAAAAATGCTTCCGCACTAGCACTTGATCTTAGGACCCCCAATCTAACACAATAACATGCATAACTATTTCAGTACAAAAAATAGCATGCATAATAACTCAAATAATATGCATAATAACTCAAACAAAGCCCGTAATAACTTGCGTATCGATAGTCGATATCGATTGTGGTATCTACGTATCAGCTCCCATCATAAAAATATGATATCTAAATTCCCCTTTTCTTCATGAAACAAAACACATTATTATGAAAGTAAGAAAATAAATGTAGAGTGAAATTCATTTCACAAGACAATACACATCCTTATGAAAGTTAAATGTGAAAAAAAGGAAGAAAAAGTACATAAACACTAATAAGTTAACAAAACAAACATGAGAGCGGAACAACACAAAACACTAGTTAGTAATATCTTCAAAGAAATGCTATTATAAAGGGATTAAGTATTGACACATTCAAATAAAATCGAATCGTTTTAAAAATCATCTTATGTCATTCAGTATATCCCCAATCACTTGAGAATCAGGGGTATTGAAGATTGAAATAATGCGTTATGTAAATAATGACAGGGGTTTGCGCCTATTCAGGACATAAAAACCTAGGACCTTATTGGTCAAAATAAATAAAACTCTAAATGATTGCGTGCACCCAAGTCATGAAAAGAAAATCACGCTCGTTTGGGGTGACCTGTCCTTTTTTTTTTCCAAAATGCCTCCTCAATCAAAATAAAAAGAAAGAGCGATGGTTGAGCACGGGGGAGGCACAGGAAAGGGCGCCGACACCCACATATTTTAAATTGATTTAAAATTCAATTTAAATTCAAACATATTGGTTTTTAATTGTTTGGAGACTCAAATAGTCGAATTTTTTGCTCAAATATAGCTAAAAAATCACAAAATTTTCTATAAAATTTATTGATATATAATTTGACCTTACTTCTTGAGTTTTTCTCCCTTAATAAATTCAAAATGTTATATATGATTATTTAATAACATGACAAACATGTCAATTGCACATATTATGCTTCAAATAATTTTTCCAATCACATAAATATCTTGTAAAATTCTTGAAAATATTTTGTTAGTACTCCTTTGCATCTTGTTGAATCCTGATGAGATCTTGACAAATTTTGCAATTAAGTTTCTGATTTCCTTGAAAATTGAGCTAGCTTTGTATGTTTTTCCATTGTTTGCATGATTAGTGTTTTAATATGGGAGCTGATATATCGATTCCTTCATTGATCCCTCCATTGATTCCAACATGATAGGTCTAGTTCAGTTCAGTTTGCATGTTGTTTTTTGTATTATGCATGTTGTTTTTGTTATTATGCATATAATTGACCATACGCTCCACTGAAGACGAATGTCGCCACGCTCATCGACGCGGATCACCACGCTCATCGATGCGGACTGGACGAATCCAATTGCATTTATTTAAAAATTGTTCTAGTTATTATGCATGTTGTTTTTGTTATTCCGCATGTTGTTTTTGTTATTCCGCATGTAATTAACATGCAAAATAATACCAATAACATGCATAATAACAAAAACATCATGCATAATAACTAAAACATAATAAATCATAAGTAGAACAAAAAAATATAATGAACTTAACATATAAATTAGGAAGAATTGGATAATTGCCACTCCAAAAGAGTCCATTGTGAAAAATGCCACTACAAAAATTCCTTTTTGATAACTGCCACTACAAACTACATCTCTTTTTTATTTTGCCATTATTAGCATTGAGGTACAATCTTTTAAAAATAAAAATACAATTATTTTGTTAATGACTACTATACCCTTAACCCATTAACCCAGCCGATCCCTAACTTCTCTTCTTCTTCTCTTCTCTTCTCTTCTCTTCTCTTTCACTGTCGAGCCCACAATATCACGTTCTCTTCTCTGCATCCATCGCCTCGTGGACGCCTTGGCATTTTTTGACGAGCTCAGATCCTCCGTCTGTCTACTTCGTCACTCCTCTGTCTGTCTGTCTACAACGAGCCAGATCCTCCGCCTGTCTACTTCGTCACTTCTTGAATTTTTAACAAGAACAGCAGTACCCTACAACGAGCCAGATTGGAAGTACTGAACAACGGATCTGGGTTTCGTATGGCCAATCCTATTGGGTAAGGTTACTGATTTTACATTTTATTGATTGGAAGTATCGGTACCGTTTGTGATTTTACTGCACGCCTATGATCCAATGCCAACACTTACCCTTGCACTTGCATATCTTTCTTATGGTTTACTGATTTGACCAGTGAGGGTACTGATTTTACTAGTTTTAATGTTTGAAAGTATCAGTATCCATACTGATTTTACTGATTTTACTGATTTTCATCCAGTATCGATTTGTTTATTTGCTTTAATTCCTTTGATTGTTGTGATTGTGTATAACCAATTTTACTGATTTGTTTATTTGCTGTGATTGTGAATAACCAATTTTACTGATTTGTTTATTTATTTGCTGTGATTGTTGTGAATACTAGTACTGATTTGGGAGAATTGGATTGTTTATAAGCAATTTTACTGATTTTGAATACCATTACTGATTACACTGTTTTGCATTGTAATGTTGTACAGGATAGATCCAGCCACATGTTTCCTTGTTGAGGCCAAAATCGAAGGATTTTGCAACAAACAAGACGATGGGAGAAAGATATACTACAAGGGAAGAACACTTAGATGGGTGGTAGATTCTGATAGATTTTCATTATGTGAGTTGATCAGTTATCTATCCGATGAGATAAATTGGGGCAATTGTCATAAACCAAGAATATGGGGGATGGACGATGTTGAGTTAGTTTCTGAGTCGCAAATTCTACAGTTATTTACCAAATATGAGAAGGAAAGGAATATACCACTTCGTGTAGTTGCGTCCGATATTGTTGAAGGGACAAAATGTAGTGCCACCGAAACAACCTTTCCATGCACTCCCATTCAGTCAGTGCCCGCGATTGCCAATGGTAGTCAAAGCCAACATGGAAGTTGTGATCCTGATGAGAATGTGACAATGCAACCTGAGGCATTGCAACCTGATCAACCCGATGAAGAAAAAAATGATTCTAAGTTCGAGCCCGAAGAGTATGTGGGTCTAGATGATGAGTTCTTGTATAAGTCCGATAGTGAAGAGGGTAATGCACAACATGGAGGAAGTAGTGATGCAGATTTCATAGGGGATGAGAATGTGCAAGACTCAAATATCGATGACACTGCACATTGTGAGCCTGCTGTTATTCATGACCTTGAAAATCCTAAGATTGAGGTTGGTGCATTATTTCCTAACGTGACAGTATTTAGGAAGGCATTAAGACATTTCGCCATCAAACAAGAATTTGAATTTGTTACGATTAAATCAGACAAGACAAGGTTCATAGGAAAATGCAAGTTTCCTAGTTGCAAGTGGAGAATCCATGCATCTGTACTCCAAGAAGAAAAGACATGCATGGTAAGTCTCTCTAGTTTAGATATTTAAGCTCGTAATTAGAGAATTCATGCATATGTGTACTAATTGTTTTGTTCTAAAATTGTAGGTGAAAGTGCTAGGTCAGGCCCATTCTTGCCCATCCACTAGTATGGTTGATGGGACGATGGCATCACAATCATGGGTATCAGACATGGTGTCAGGGTGGTTAGCAAAGAATCCCTCGATTGGTGCTAAAGCAGTTAAGGAGAAATTAGAAGACGAGTTTAATGTTAAGGTAACCTATGGAAAAGCTTGGTGTGGACGAAATCTGGCAGTAAAGCAGGTTCATGGGTCTTGGGATGAAAATTTCGAATTGATATACAATTTTAAACATGAGTTGGAGAGGAGAAGTCCTGGAAGTATTGTTGAGGTAGATTGCAAAAGAATTGGCAATAAGATGGTGTTTAGCAAGGTGTTTGTGGCATTAAAACCATGTGTAGATGGGTGGTTAAACGGGTGCAGACCTTATCTGGCAATTGATTCAACTCATCTCACCGGTATGTATACGGGTCAGTTGGCAGCAGCTTGTGGCATTGATGGGCACAACTGGCTCTTTTCAGTGGCTTACGGAATTTTTGACAGTGAAAGCACAGAAAGTTGGGTGTGGTTTATGCAGCACCTTAGAAAAGCAATAGGAAATCCACCCGATTTGGCAATATCATCAGATGCTAGTAAGGGACTCGGGGCTGCAAGTGCAAGGGTATTTCCCGAAGCTGAGCATAGGGAATGCATGCGTCACTTGATGAAAAATTTCAAGAAAAAATTTCACGGAAAAGACTTCATTTGCCACATGTGGGGAGCAGCAAAAGCATATGACGTAAGGGACTGTGAATTACATCTTGAAAGGGTTAAAGAACTTTCGGCCGCAGCAATTGATTGGCTCAACAAAAATCACAACCAACTTTGGTGCAAAAGTAAGTTCTCTGATAAGATAAAGTGTGACTATGTGAACAACAATATTTCTGAGAGTTTCAATAGTTGGATCAGAGAGTTTAAGGGGTTGCACATTGTTGATCTTATTGACCACATTAGACAACTAATCATGATTAAATTTGACATAAGGCGGAAGATCAGTACAAAGTTTGAAGGAGAAATAATTCCGAGTGTGCTTAGGGAATTAAATGCACTTAGTAGGTCTGGAAAGCATAAAATTTATAGAAGTGGTGATAATTTGGCAGAAGTAAGTGGAGTTGACTCGGAAGGCAAGATTTGGAGACATGTAGTGGAATTGGACAAACACGAGTGCACATGTAGAGAGTGGCAAATCACCGGCAAACCATGCCTACACGCCGTTAAATTCATTTGCTCAATGCGTGGGTCTCGTATAGAACAATATGTGCATGAGTACTATTCGGTTCATAAGTTTAGATCGGCATATGCGGGTTATGTCACTCCAATGCCTGCCAAATCAAGATGGGTCAAAGTGGATCCCGGTTTCAAGGTACATCCACCCCAAATGAAGAGACCAGCCGGCAGACCTAGAAAGCAGAGGATTCCCAGTTGTCTAGAGCCGGGATCGAAAAAACACCAATGTAAAAGGTGCAAGCAATATGGTCATCAACAAAGGACATGCAAAGAACCCGTTACTTCTGATTCAAGGACTGCTGCGGATTCTGGACCCATCAGGAAAAGGTATGCTGATTCAAGGCAATGTCATATTCATTGGTTGTTATTACATGATTGATTCAACTCATCTGTTTCTAACCATATTATGCTGTTTGATGCATGTATGTCAGGAAGAGGACTCTTCGGACAGACTGAAATGGTTGAGCATGTTATGCTGATTGATTCAACTTAGTAGGAATGTTGTTGTTAGTGGTGATAATGTTGTTCTTTATTTAGGTTATGGTTGAGCATGAATGTTGTTCTTTATTTACGGTTGCTGTGTGTTTTATGGTTGCTGTTATTTAGAAATGGTTGAGCATGAATGTTGTTAGTGGTGATAATTGTTGTTCTTTTTTTTCAAACTTGTTGCATGTTTGTTGCTGTTATCTACTGTTGTACGATTAATCTTGGTTGTTGTTCTTGTTAAAATTCTATTTGCTAGAATTTAATCTTGGTTGCTGTTATCTACTGTTGCATATTTAGGAATTACAATGTAGTGTCTTTAGGAATTGATAAAAGAATAGGAGTGTCCCAGAGCACACCCAATCTTGCTGTTATTATGCAGCACCTTGGAATCGATAACATTCATTGCTACAATTCTTCTTCCAATAGATACAATGTGAAAATGGAGCTTAAACTGATACAATTCTTCATCACAATAGAATGTACCAACTGATAATTCTTCATCACAATTCATACAATTGAATCCATAACTGATACAATGTTTTTCCAAACTAACATCCCAATTCCATGTACCAAACACCAAATTTCTTGTTGAGAACATTCCAATTCCCTACTTAAACAATAAGAATAGTACATTGCAAACAATCATAACTATAACATTCAACATAATAACTTTAATAAGATAATTTATAGAAGGCACTAATGCAGCCAATTAAGTGTTCTGCATCTTTCTTTCTGCTGTATCATCATCCATCTCGTCAACTCCTTGAGGATACGGTGTGTCCCAGAGCACACCGATTTCGTGAAGAAATCTCTCATATGCATTCTCCCACTTGAAAAAGCGACACCGAGTTGCATTCTACAATTAATGCAACAATTACATGAAAAAACAGTTGATCAAAGAAAGTTTCAGATTTGAACCCCAACATGGAAATGCCAATTGAACAAAAAACTGGGCATGCCAGAAAAACTGCGACGGAGCTCAGCATGCCAGTTTTTCTGGCATGCCAGAACCGCAACCTGCGTCACTTTCTTGTTCAAAGTGTTCAAACTGGGCATGCCAGAACCGCAACCTGCGACGGAGCTCAGCATGCCAGAAAGTGACAATTGAACAAGAAAGTGTCAATTTGAACAAGAAAGTGTCAATTTGAACACTTTGAACAAGAAAGTAAACCAAAAATATTCAATCTGACCTTTTGAAAATTTTCGCATTTGTAAAATATTTTTCCTGGATTTGATGCAGTGGTGCTCACCAGCCTCATCACGTAAACCTCGGCGCAATATGGGCACTCTACAAGTGGCAGAAACCTCCCTTTAGATTGGCTCGCACTGGAGGTGGTCGAGTCATTTCCCCCAGTTCGAGAATACCAGCGTTGGTGCATTATTCGTGAGAGGATGGAGAAGGATGAGATCGAGATAGAATTTTCTAAGAAGAGAAGAATAAGAGGATGTAGAGGGATGAGATCGAGAGAGAGGAATGAGATCGAGAGAGGGATGAGATAGAGCTAGGGTTTTCTCAGAAATGGCAGAGGCGGAGGCGGAGAGGGGTATAGTAGTCATTAACAGAATAATTGTATTTTTATTTTTAAAAGATTGTACCTCAATGCTAATAATGGCAAAATAAAAAAGAGATGTAGTTTGTAGTGACAGTTATCAAAAAGGAATTTTTGTAGTGGCATTTTTAACAATGGACTTTTTTGGAGTGTCAATTATCCAATTCTCCCTATAAATTATAGTATTTTGATTGTTATGCATGTTATTAGATGCACAATAATAAAAACAACATGCATAATAACTAAAACAACATGCATCATAAGTAAAACAAATTTTCGTCGGAATTCAACTGTACGCGTTCAGTAGAGAGCGATGATGAAATCAAACTTGAAATCGACGGAACATTTTTCTTTTAATATCCTGCTTTATTTCGTGTATATTTTTAAGCTAATAATTGACACTCTTACACCTATCACCACTCTCATGGTTTTTTTCCTTTTGAGTTTCCACGTAAATGTTTTTTTTGTCTCTCTCTGTCTGTTGAAAAGTAATAAAAAAACAAAAAGCGGTCTAATGACCGTTGGCAATAATTGCCATAACGGCTAGTTGCCATAAACGGCTAGTTGCCATATTTGTTATAAATAACCATATTGTTGTAAATGTAGAGATATACTATAAGAAATACAATGCAATATTATTCTCTCTATTTTATTCTCAAATTATAATTTTCTACATGGTATCAGAGCAAGTTGTTGCTCGATCCAGAAAAGCTTCCGCAAAATCAATGGCTAAGGCTTCTTCTTCCAAAAGCACCGTTGTTCAAGTCAAAGAGAAAGAAAAACTCACTTGGGCACAAGTGGTGGCTATGTCCGGCAACAAAGCCAACGATAAAAATCGAGCTTGTGCAAAAGCCTCAACTCTTAACAGCAGTCTTTAAGATCAACCTCCCGTTATAGAAATCTTGAGCCTTAATGATGGTGAGAAGAAAAAAAGGGAGAGAAGCCCAGGCGTCCACTCGGTGCAATCATTGCAAACGACGAGGTCACACGAGGGTCAGCTGTTGGATTCTCAATCCTTTTCTTCGGCCATTTCAAAAACGGGAAGGTAGAGGCGCTGCTAAGAGGGATCCAAAAAAGGGGGAGCAAAAAGATGTTTCAACCGATTATAAAGGTTCAGATTTAATACATTCTTGTGGGCTTGGTAAAACCCACACTTTTAATATTCCCTTATCTAATTCAGAAAAAAGAAATGGAGAAAACAAATGTACCAATTTAGGCATCAAGATGACCAATTTTACAAATAAAAATGATCATGATAAATGGATACTTGATTCTGGTGCAACATACCATATGACTAGTAACAAAAACATACTAGATAATTACCAACCATTAAATGACATTAATTTTGTGATTGTTGCTAATGGTGAAAAAATGAAAATTAAAGGAATTGGTGAAATTGAATTATTTTCAAGAAAAATAAAAAATGTTTTGCATGTAGGAAATTGTTCTTGCAATCTTTTGTCTATAGGAAAAATTACAAGTGAGTTGAATTGTGAAGCTATTTTTTCATCTAAAAATGTAATTTTTCAAGAATCAATAACCAAACAAATTATTGGTTAAGGTTCTTTTGAAAACGGTCTTTATGTTTTTAATTATCAAAAAATTAATTTTCATATTAAAAAAGATGACTTAAGCAATTTATGGCATAGAAGAATTGGAAATCCATCTAATAATGTTCTTCAAAAATTATTTCCAAATCTAAATTATGAATCAAATTCATGTGATGCATGTATTTTTTCTAAACAAACGAGATTACCATTTCCCTCATCAATAACACAATCAAAAGAACCATTTGAACTTGTTCATTCCGATGTTTGGGGACCGGCACCCTTAACTTCATATAATGGATTTAATTATTTTGTCTTATTTATAGATTATTTTTCAAAAACTACTTGCATGTATTTGTTAAAATCAAAATCCGAAGTATTTTCAAAATTTCAAGAATTTTGCAACGAAATTGAAAATCAATATAACACTAAAATTAAGATTTTTAGATCCGATAATGGTACGGAATATATTAACAATAATTTCACCGAATTTCTAAAACAAAAAGGAATCATTCATCAAACCACATGTGTTTATACCCCACAACAAAATGGAATTTCCGAAAGAAAAAATAGACACATATTAGAAGTAGCTAGATCTCTTTTATTTAATAATAATGTTCCAAAATGATTTTGGTCGGAAGTGGTTCTTACCGCTACATACTTAATAAATAGACTACCTAGCTCAATTCTAAATTACCAAAGCCCCTTGGAAATTTTGTACAAAAGAAAATTGATTATAAATCACTTAAGAGTATTCGGATGCACTTGTTTTGTTCACACACAAAGAATTGATAAGTTGGACAAAACCGCTATAAAAACTATATTTCTTGGATATTCTTCAAGCAAGAAGGGTTATAAATGTTATGATCCGATTAATAAAAAATTCTATGTTTCTCGAGATGTAACATTTCGAGAAAATGAACCCTTTTACCAAAAGGCTTGTTCTAACAATGGTGAAACCAATAAACCGGACCAAATTTTTTCTATGTCTCCAATTGTGTATGAATTAGATATACCAAGAAGAGTTGAAAATACAAATGTGCAAGAAGAAACCGAAAATTCAAATCAAGAAGACACAAGTGAGGGGGAGCATGACAACACGTTCCAAATCTCTCTTGAAATCGAAGAAGAAGAAGAAGAATGAGGAGGGGAGGAAGAAAGTAGCGATGTTGGAGGAGAAGTCTCATTGAGAAGATCAACTCGTCCATCAAAGCCGTCTACAAGGTTACGAGATTTCGTAACCTACAAGGTTCAATATCCCATTCAAAATTATGTTTCATACAATAAGATAAGCAATAACCATCGCAATTTCTTAAGTGCAATAACAAAAAATGAAGAACCAAAAAATTTTGACGAAGCAAAAAAGAATCCAACTTGGACTAAGGCCATGAAAGAAGAGTTATGTGCCTTAGAAAAAAATGATACTTGGACAATTGTTCAATTGCCCAAAGAAAAAAAACTCGTTGGTTGCAAATGGGTTTATAAAATAAAATACAATAGTGATGGTACCATTGAACGGTATAAGGCAAGATTAGTTGCCAAAGGTTATACCCAAACATACGGTATTGATTACCAAGAAACCTTTGCACCGGTTGCAAAAATGAATACCATACGAATTTTATTATCTGTAGCAATAAATAATGGTTGGAGCCTATATCAAATGGATGTAAAAAACACTTTTCTTCAAGGGACACTTGAAGAAGAAGTGTATATGTCCCTACCACCGGGTCATAAAAAAGAATACGATACTAATTTAGCTTGTAAGTTAAAGAAAGCTATTTATGGCCTCAAGCAATCTCCAAGAGCATGGTATGGCAACCTATCTCATTTTTTAATTAATTGCGGGTTTAGAGTAAGCCAATCCGATAACTCATTATTTTCAAAACATGAGCATGGAGATACAACCATTGTTCTTATATATGTTGATGATATTATAGTTATCGGAAATAATTGTGAAAAAATTAACAAAATAAAAAAATGTTTGAAAGAAAAATTTGAAATAAAAGACCTTGGTCGGTTAAAATATTTTTTAGGAATTGAAATTGCACACTCTACCAAAGGTCTCTTCATTTCACAAAGAAAATATACCTTGGACTTGTTGAAAGAAACAGGAAAATTAGGAGCCAAACCGGTATCTACCCCTATTGATAATAATTGTAAATTAAATTCGGAGGATGGTGAACCGTTAGATGATATTATCCAATACCAAAGACTTGTAGGCAAGTTGATTTACCTAACGGTAACAAGACCCGACATATCATATGCTGTAGGTCAAGTAAGCAAATTCATGCATGCACCAAGGAAACCCCACCTTGATGCAATTGATAGAATTTTAAGATATTTAAAGAAATCACCCGGAGAAGGTATATGGATGAAAAATAATAATTCTAACGAAGTATGTGGCTATTCCGATGCAGATTGGCTGGAAGTTTTGACAGAAAATCAACGACTGGCTATTGCACATTTGTAGGCGGAAACATAGTCACATGGAAAAGCAAGAAGCAAAATGTCGTGGCACGATCAAGCGCAGAAGCGGAATATCGAGCCATGACATCCACCGCAAGCGAGCTCACTTGGATCAAACAATTGCTTAGAGAGTTAAATTTTTCAATCAAGGGTCCGATGAAGATGTATTGCGATAATAATGCGGCAAGACACATTGCTTCAAATGCCGTATTTCACGAAAGAACAAAACATATTGAAGTTGATTGTCATTTCATACGAGAAAAGATGCAAGCAAAAGACATCGAGACTCCCTACGTGAAGAGTTAAGACCAATTGGCCGATATCTTCACGAAAGGATTAGAGCCAAAATTATTTAACAATAATGTAATGAAGTTAGACTTAATTGATATTTACAATCCTAACTTGAGGGGGAGTGTTGAAAAGTAATAAAAAAACAAAAAGCGGTCTAATGACCGTTGGCAATAATTGCCATAACGGCTAGTTGCCATATTTGTTATAAATAACCATATTGTTGTAAATGTAGAGATATACTATAAGAAATACAATGCAATATTATTCTTTCTATTTTATTCTCAAATTATAATTTTCTACACTGTCTTTGCACTTGATTTCTATACTCTGTTATTTGACTCTCAAGGTGATTCATATTTACTTCATTCTAAGTGGTTATTGTGTATGTCTAACCAGTGTTCAACGAAATTAAACTCCTTGCTCGCTTGCTTCGCTGCCACCGAACCAAAACCTCAACGGGTTATATTTTTTAGTATGCTTAATGCTTGCTTTATACTGGGAAAGTATGCTTTCCCAAGTCTTGAATGATGATGGTTTACTATTAGCTTTAGTGAACCTTTTCGACTAAACAAATGGATATTGGTTCATGTAACAAACTCACGGGAGATTAGAGCATATCTATCTCTGAAACTTTTAGAGTTTTTATATTATTGTAATTTTAGAAATTTAATTTTTCTTTAGTTTTTAAACTCTCTATCTCTAAAATTGAAAAGTTAGAGTTTCTAAATTACCACGTCAGCAAATATTACTAATATTATAGGAGACCGATAAATTTTAGTCAATAATTAATTTACGTCAGAGTTTATAAACTCTAAAGCATAGTTGCTAAATAAGAAATTCTTGAGCAAAATTTCTAAATAAAAAATTCATTTAAAAACTGTCACGTCAGATTAGAAACTAAAAAAATTTCAAAAATAAAAATACTCTTAAAATCTCATCCCACACAGTTCACATTCAAAGTGCTCCTCAAATGGAAGAAAAACATAATTGCTGGCCCAACAAAACTCTAAAAACGGCCCAATTTTTTTTAATTTTCAGTTTATTTACAAATTACAGACCTGATTATTAGCCGTCGATGATCCCGAAACGAAATCCTCTGAATAACATTTTGTTCCGCAGAGAGGAGAATTTTTTATCTGAATCGTTGAATTAAAGATTAACGGACTAGATCAATAATATAAAATATCCCCTGAATCTTATGATTGATGTCAAGCGTTGATCTTTAGTTATACGGTGCAGATCAAGTTCCGTATAGAGCGGAGAAAAAAAATCCGCAGAGGATACGGCTCCGATGATCCCACAGGACAGACTCATTTCTTGTTCCTCCAACGCTAACCCCAAATCTCCCTTCCGATCATCAACCACATCCACCTTTGAAAATCGGTGAAAAATTCAAATCTGAAGAACCAGTCTGTTACAGACAGACTAGAAAGAAAGAATCAGCGCAAGTCTCTTCCGATTCCGATTCAAGCGTTCTTTCGCGCAAACCGCTCTCACTCGAAAATCAACCAGGGTTATAGATTGTCGATAGGATTTCCAAACCATGGCAACAATGGAGTATTGATTGAAATGGTAGAACATCCTAACTTTAAGTAAGGCGCTTCAGAAACAAATCGAATAGGGGAAGATTGACTTCCCGTTGACCCTCCTCTCTCCGTCTCAGCCTCAGGCTGTCAATATACCTTTAGAATTCGTCGGAAATTTGCAGAACCTTTGAAATTCGGGTATGTGTTTCCTTATCGAATCTTTTTTTTGAAGGATTTTTGTGCTAAATTATCTGTACAGGATTTGCATAGTACTGCTTGTAAGAAAGAGCACTATTCCAACGAGTTCATTTTCCTTTTTGTTTCAAAAGACTGAATCCATCTTTCTAAATCCGCGCAAGAAGCTTACTCTAAATTCTATATATAGTATAATTGAACTGCTTAATCAATCGAAACAAACCAGTAAGCTGTTTGGTGAGTGCTCAGTGTTGTACTTAATCATCCAATATTAGTAGCACATTCCTCACCGATACTGGTACTAGTCTGCTTATATGTATAAAGGGCCATTTTTGTAAGTTATTAATCTTTTTATTCTATTTAAACTTTGATATGGTTTTGATTGAATTACCCTCATTGTTAGCAGTATGTTGGCTACTGTCAGGTTATACCATTTCAATTCCATTATTTGTTCTGGCCTGACACCTTTTGAACAGGTGAATCTTCACCAATACTTACTAGACCTTATTCCATCACTAAGTATCCACCTTTTTGCAGTTCAGTATACTTGTACACTTATATTTGATTAAGAAAATATTCCAAAAAGATAAGTACTTTTGATTGGATTTGGCGAGGATCTCCAAACTTCCTCGAGAACAATTAAACCTGACTGCAGCCCAAATTTACAGTTCTGTTTTTTTTTTTGATAAAAAGATAGGGGTTTTCCACAAATTTACAGTTCTGTTATGTGCGGTTAACTTTTTAGAGGGAAATTACTTCAGTGTCCTCGTTTTATTTGTCATGGATCCAATAACAAATTGCATACTTGCATAGTACATATTCTTTTCAGCACAGTTACATTGGTAAAAGATACAAAGAAGGGATCCTTATGTACATGATAAATATTTTCTTTCATTTTTATGCAGAGCTTTCACAACTGAATCCACGTCCCAATTAGAAAACAAATTGATATATATAAGTGAGAAATGTACGGCCAAGGCAACTTCCGGCCTCCATATGGTCACCCATTGCAACTCCCACCACCAAGCCAAGTGGGGTCAACAGACCCGCAGGACTCAAACCCTTCTTACCCAGCGCCTGAAAATCACTCCTATTCCATCCCCCATGGCTCCAAACCATACACACAACCCTTTCCTCAACAACTCCCACCTCCGCCACCAAGGCTGCCTTTTCCGCCACAACAACAGCTCTACCAGTCCACCAACACTCTCCCTTCTAATTTTATTCCTCCACCACCTCCTCCCCAGTTTAGGCCTTTAAGTGCCAATCCATCCACCATTCCAATACCAATGCCAGTTCTACCGCCTCCACCTCCACCTCTACCTCCACCTCCTTCACTGCCTCCCCCACCTATGCCTCCACCACCCCCAGCAGTAGAACCTATTCTGAGTGGAGGAGAAGTACTATATAGAGAGAGCTTGGATTCAGCCACAAATTTTGAGAAAGAGGGAGCTGGTTCTGTTTCGCCGGCTCTTTCAGATATGGATATGGAAGGTGTCACTTTAATTTGTTTATTTATTTATTATTGTCTGTGCGAAGAACGATATAGCATAAGTGCATAACTCCAAAATGGGAGTGGACATTCATAAATTACACTTACATGTGACATAACAGGACTTAATAAAAGATAAAAACAACAGCGTGCTTACAGATGTATTGAGTAATGTGTACGGTTGTCATTATCATGCATTGTAATACGAGGTTTGTGAATATTCGCTTGTCTCCTCTCGGCATTTCTGAGTTCATTTATATATGGAGGTATGGAAAAAATCTTAAGTAAATTATAGAGGTCAGTGTAGCATTGACCATTTTCTCTGAAAACACACTAGTTCAGCTTGACTTACTGGTTCCAATTTCCTTTGCACAAGTCGAGTTATTATAACATAACTAGTGATAATTTTGTCATTTTTCTTATTTAACTTTAATTCTTACCATAGGAGTGTTATACATTAAAATAATGACCCAAAGTTTTTCAGGTGCTATTTGGAAATATGGGAGCATGATGCCTCTTCTGTTGTTTCTCAGGTCTATTTAAATCGTCTTTTGTTGGATTGTGTTTATGAATATACAGATGATGATGATGTACCAGCATCTAGCAAGGAAACAAATCATCCTAACAGAGAAATACTCGAGGGATCTTCATTAGTAAACAAGGAATCAGATGTTGTTAAAGAAGTCTGTTACGCATATCAAAGCACAATAAAAGGGCATGTTGAAGAACCTTTGCATGTGTCCCAGTATATCACAAACGAGCTTGGCAATAGTGCTGATGCTTTGGTTAATGCTTGTTCACGAAAGACTTTACCACAAACCTCGGAAGCCAGAGGTAAGTTTCATTTTGTTGCCTATAACAAAGGGTATTAAGAATAAGATAGTTGCATTATACTTGATATAAAAGTGTTACTGTCATCAGGAAGTCACTAAACTACACCCTAAGACAAATGTGTCCAGGCATTAGTCACTCAACTTCCATTTTGTTCTAATAAAGCAGCTCTACATCTCTTATGTCTAATAAGCAAATGAAAATACTTCTCTAATATTTGTTTCTCATTAATTCTTCCCTTCCCACTTTCCATGATCTCCCTTATATTTCTGTTTGTCTCTCTCTTTAATTTAGAGAACTTGCAACATTGAGTTATAACTTTAGTATTTTGTTTTCCGAATAAAGATATGACCTTAGATATATTATTTTCAGGTGAAGGTTTAATGGAGGACATAAGCCCTGCCAGGTCATCATTGACACCTGTTGACTGTGTCATAGATGCAACCACTAATAGCAAGCCTTTGGAAGAGAGCACAAATCTTAGCCCATTCCAATTGATACAACAAGACTATGGATCTTTAGATAGCACGGAAGATGCTGACGATCCTGCTTCTGACAAGGAGATGGTAAATACACACAAGAACAATGTGGAACATGAAAGCAAGGGGCTAGATGGTAGCGAGCTGAAGGAGGCGGGAAACGTAAAGAGGCTGCGAAGTAAAAGCCTCAGCGAATCACCCAGAAAGAGAAAGAAATCACCTCTGACAAGCAGCTTTCCCATCCAGCAAACTGAGATGTCACCTCTTGGACCCCATCCACCTCACTTTCCTTCTGGTGACCCTGGTCCAATATCAGCCCAAGATCCAAGTCAACAAATGTGGCCTCACTTGCCACCTCCTCCACCACCTCCACCACCTCCACTGGCACCACATATGCAGCATGTGCATACCTTACATCCTACTAGTGATTTTACAGTGAATCTTGTTGCACCATACCCTCCAGTGGAGCCACCTCAGACGTTTCCTCTTCCTTTTCCTACACATGCTGAGAGGTGGCCCCAACCATCAGTGTCTGTATCTCTACATCAGCTTTGTAGCTTCCCTTCTAGCACTAGCACAGGTGATGTTGCCAGTTCAAGTACACTTCTTCCATCGTTTACTGGGTCAACCATCACAACCCGGTACAACCCTTATGCATCCACCTTTGAAACTATACCACCACCTCCAGTCTTCAACATTTCCTCTAACCTTCCTGGCCAAGGGTTTAGTACTGATTACGGTACAAAAAAAGGAACAGCCAAACACTCAGCATCAGGTACCCTTTATGACCCACTGTCTCATAGTATCGAGCCAATTCAGAAATCCAACCCATTGCTAGTACCGGACCAGTTTTCATCAAAACCAGCCATAGAGCCAGATGTTGATGAGTTTGGAGAGGAGGTTGTGGGTGCAGTAGAAAATGTCACCCCAGAGCCAGTAGCAGATCCTGGTCCGAGTGGTACAGGTACAGTTACTGGATCAAAAGGGAGGAACAACGAGGAGTCAAGGTCAATGAAGCTGTTGAAAGCAGCACTTGCTGATTATGTCAAAGAAGTGCTGAAGCCAGCATGGCGACAAGGGAATATCAGCAAGGATGCATTTAAGACAATTGTGAAAAAGACAGTTGACAAGGTGTCTGCCTCCGTGCCGAGCCATCATATTCCCAAAACGCCCTCAAAGATTAACCAATATGTTGAGGCATCTCAGCAAAAAGTGACTAAGCTTGTCATGGTACACAATATTTATAATTTATAGCATCAGGTGCTATTATTTAATTTGTCAATTTTCCAAATATTTACAGGGTCTTGATATCTTACTGGTAGCCAATTGACTTATGACGTTATGACTTTTTTTGTTAACTCAAATCTAGTTTATTCCCAATCTGATGCGACGAACTTCATCTTGTTTTTCAGAGTTATGTCGACAAGTATGTCAAGAAGAAGCTTTAGTTTGTTTCAGCGAAAATTGAAAGAGGAATAACAACAATTGAAGATGTCTTTACTAATCAGAGACTTTGGCCGAACACCTGAACCTTTTTGAAATGTATGTACTGACACTGATGCTTCTCAAAATTTTATGTTGTTTCTTGGTTTACTACTCTTCCTATGTTCTGCTTGAACTTGTAGAATATTAATATTGGTTTCCATGATATGGGGTTTTGTTGTGCATCTTTAAAATCTGTTACTTTAGCTTTTGTGGAGAAGATCACTGTAGGTAGATAATTGATAACAACAGTCTAAAAAAGAGCAGACCAGTGCATGTAGCTCCCGCTTGCGCGGGATCCGGAAAAGGGTTGGATCACTTTGGGGTCTTTGTACGCAGTCTTTTCCTGCATTTCTGCAAGAGGCTGTTTCCACGACTTGAAAATGATAATTTTTAGATTCTGAAAAATGTAGTTGAGTGTAGGTAGGTTTGTGTTGTTTTGGCAAGATTTTTAAAACAAGAATACCGAGGATTTTCTAGTGATAGTATCGAATTCATCCTTTGGATAGGAAGAATAGGATGAAGAGTATATCCTTTTGCTTATTACTAATAGGAGCAAAAGTATATCTTTTCATCTTTGGGTGATTGGTAACTTCTCAATTATTGTGACTACCTAGAGAGGACCCATAATCACCTAAGCATGGATTCTTGGCGGTTATTTCCTGATCGAAGGCTCCGGATATGAGGGATAGAGAGGGCGGAAGGTACTGCTGATACTTCCTCATGAGAAATTTAACAACACAAGTTAGATGCTCCTGGATTAGATTATGGAAAATATTCAAGTTTGTCCAATTTTAGAAAAATGTTCATTTGGTTATCAAAGGTCTTAGATGTTTTAAACTATGGTATGATTCATAATAGTCCAGGGTCCTGGATATATCATTTTAGAAAAATCAGCTTGCTGACCAGTACGGCAAGCATTCCCTACTTTCCTGTTATTATGAATTAGTCTTTCAGTTAAGATTCAGGCCCTCACAAGAATAATTTCACGGAAAAAATATTGAGGCCCCTTACCAAATCCAACTCATGATGAATTATATTGTGTCATCCATGTTTAGCGCCCTTTAGTCCTGAACTCTTTGATAAATAAGCTTGTAATAGTAAACAACTACTTTATACAATTATACTTGACAAACTACACGGTTTTCTTTTCTTCTGCTTGATACTCGAGGAGTGAGTACTTGAAATGCAAACATGATATATTTTGTCCATTTCAACTACACCGACTTTGGTACGGTTCAATAGAATCCGTAACGGGATAGTGAGGAAATCCTACTCTTTCTTTCCGCTAACGTTCTTGCTTCGCTATTTCAACACCAGAGTTGGAGGCAGTCTGTTCCTATTAAGAAACTCTGTCATTTTGTCAAATAGACAGAATGGATTTTTATTATTTCTTCTCAGTAGTCTTTTCTACTTCCTACTTCAATACTTCCCACCTCATTATCTTGTTTTCACTTCTACATTGCCAATTGCTATTTCACTTTGTTTTCATAAAGTTGCTGCTATTCTCTTTTTCCAATTGGGCTTTCCCCTTTGCTGCTATTCTCTTTTTCTAATAAATGAGATCCTCGAGTATGCCAGACTCATTGAGGGTCTAACCACACTGGGTCATATCATTAGTCTTTTATAGGATGCATTTTTGCTGAGAAAATGCAAACTACTTGGTGCCAGTATGGTGGTGTTGGTAAGCAGTGTTAGAAATATTAGAACAATTCACAAATTAAAAAGAGCAAAAGTAATAGAGAGAGAGAGCAAAAACAATCAAGAGAACTAAAAGAACACATGATGTAATATGGTTTTGCTTATCAATCAAGTAGACCTACGTCTACGAAACTCTCTTAACCAAATTTTTCTTCCGAGATCGATTTCACTATTAAAACAAGTGTTTTTTACAATTTCGGAACCGATCTTTGATTTCTTCTAAACAAGCAAATCAATATTCGACTCCTAGACCAATGTAAGGGGCAACACCACTCTACATGGTTAACAATGCGATTGACAAAACAATCTAAGACAATGATGCACTACTTGACAACACAAATGTAGTGCACCAAAAGATAAAAACTAGCTAAAGAGAAGTTCTCGGATTGACAATTAGACTATGAGTGTTATCGTAATGCTCTCAGATTTAGATAGTTGAAGGAGAAGACTCTTTGGCTCTTTCTAGTGCTCAATTAGATGCTTGAAAGCTTGTGGAGGATGTTTGATACCTCCTGATTCGTCTTTGCATCATATATATATAGGCTGGGCACTTCTTGGAGTCTTGATCCCTTCAAAAATGACTGTAGCGTTAGAAGGGTTGTAACACCTTGGCTGACCCGTTATAATGAGTTGGAGTTCTTTCATCTTTGCCCTTTTGTGCTTCTGTAACTGTCTTGTGGGCCAATCCGAGCAGGAACTTGTTACAATGGGTTGGGAACTCGTTATAACGGGTTGGAAGGCATTATAATGCCTTGGTGAAGCGTTATAGTAACATTGTCCTCTGTGAAATGTCGGTTCTGCACTGCCTTTCTCATTCTGACCCGTTGTGATGAGTTGAGCACCCGTTATGATTGATTGCTGACCCGTTATGACGAGTTGGAAATCGTTATGGTAACATTGTGTTCTGTGGAGCACTGTGAAGTCATCCCTTGATTTTTTTGAGCATGTCTTGACTTGTATTAAGCATGTTTGAGTATGTGCAACACCATGTTGTACTTGTGTTATCATGCAACTTCACCAAAACTCATGTGCAAAGTTAGTATTGATTTATTTTGCAAATTGTTAAACATAAAATAAATTTAATTCAACCAGCAGAAGCAAGAGGCCTTTAATATGAACATTTCATACTAAAGTCCGATATATCTGTGTAACTCAGAAGCAGAAATGAAATAATTCAGGCGTGTATAGTTTCGATTTTAAGTATGTTTGATATATCCTTTTTACTAAATCTACGTTAGTCGATAAAATAATATGGAGTAGACATTTTATAACTAAAAGCAATGCCACACGAATTATTATATCACGTCAGTATGGGCAAAAGTGTTAACAGTAAAAAATATATTAAAGCTGATAGGATATTAAATTGAGAAATTATTTCAATATCCAGAATCTTGTATCTCATACTCACATTCCGCATATGAAAAATAAATTTTTATTTTTAAAATTTCAGATCTACGCTAGACGTACGTGATTCTGAGTGATAAGAATCAAGTTTCTAACTCATGAAACTCAAGTCTATTCAAAACAAAACAAAAGAGATTGGAAGATTGTCTCATTAAACCTTACATATGAGACTCATAGTTAACATCAATAACAAGAGAAAATAAATTAGTATCAACACCAGAGTTACTAGTTTCATCATTTGAGACAGCGATATCAACAGAAAATGTATTAGTATCAACACCAAAAGTGGTAGTATCACCACTTGAGGCAGCAACATCAACAACAAAGGAATTAGTATCAACAACAAAATCTGGTAGTATCACAACTTGAGGCATCGATATTAGAGTTTGAAAAAAACTTGCGCGGGTCTACCCGCCCATGGATCCGTCTGTGCCCGACCCGTGCCCGTGCTCAGATCCGACCCGACCCGTGGATCCAGGATCCACGGATCTAGCACAGGTCGGGTTAGCCCCAAACCCCCCAAACTCGTGTATACCTGTGCCTATCTAGACCCGTGCCCGACCCGTCTTAAGACTCGCCCGTGCTCGACATGTGGAACCGTGCAAAAATTCAAAAAAAATACAAAAAAATTCAGAAAAATTCGAAAAAAAATATATATTAAAATAATGTGCAGTTTTAAATTCAAAAATTCGAAAAAATGGATAGATCCGAACCCGACCCGCCTGGACCCTACCCGCCCGGGTTTATCACAGGTAGGATTGGGGTTTTGGGTTCGGCTCCGTGCATACCTACCCCGTTGAACTCGTGGACCCGTCGTACCCGTGGATCCGGACGGGTCGGATCCACAGGTACCCGATCCGCCACGTCATTAAAACACTGATCGATATCAACAGCAAAGCAATTAGTATCAACATCAAAGGTGTTAGTATCACCACTCGAGACACTGATATCAACACATAGGAATTAGTATCAACATCAAATGTGTTTAGTATGACTATCAGATGAGTTAGTATGACCATATCCTTAGTTAGTGTGCACATATATTTTAATTAGTTTGCACACCTATTTTATTTAGTTTGTGTCTCATTTTTGTGCAGAACTAACTTGAAGCAATGCAAAAAACTGACCTGAAATAACTAGTATGAACACTTGTTTTATTTAATCTGAACATTTGTTGTATTTAGTCTGAACACCTATTGTATTTAGTTTGAACACCTGTTGTATTTAGTCTGAACACCTGTTGTGTTTAGTCTGAACACATATTATTTTTAGTCTTAACACCTGTTGTGTTTAGTCTGAACTAGTATGATCATATCTTAGTTAGTATAAGCACAAAATAATGTTTGATATTCGAACGGACGTAACTTTTGACTCGTAATTTCGATTCGCGCGTATGAGCACTTTTCGGAAACGACACGACACAACGCACACACTTTACCAGGATGTAACCCCGTAACGATGCTGTTTTGACCCTGAAAAACATTTCTAAAGCCTGCAAATCACATTTTTTTTGTTTTTCTGCACCTTTTTTTACTCAAATTTTCTCACAAAATGCTTGAAACAGTATAAAAACATATTTGAAACAACTAATATAAAAACATGTTATATTTAGTCTGAACACCTATTTTATTTAGTCTGCACCTCTTGCATTCTGTGCAAAACAGACATGAAACAGTGCAAAAAAAAACTTTAAAAAACTAGTATGAACACCTATTTCAACTAATTTGTAGAGGTGGCAAATCAGGCAGGTCGGGCGGGTTCGAGTTAAGGTCGGGCAGGTTGGGTCAGTTTGACTTCAAAAGATTATCAGGTCACAGGTCTGATCTGTTGAGATTTCATGTGTAAGTTCAAAAGGACGAAAATTAAAAATTTTCCTTCTATTTAACTCAATACACAAAGGATCTTATTTATATAACAATTGCAAGCAAAATTATACTATGACATTTCATCGAAAATCTCTTGTGCATCAACAAAACAGAAAATAACACATTTATTTCTTGCACAAGAGTGGATAAAAGATTATACCTAAAGAGATTGTCAAATCTCTTTGTAGAGAGGAGTCGATTTCTCTTCTAGGTCTCTTGGAAACCGTCGTCTTCCTTCTTCGGCCACAGAAGCACTCTTGTCTCTTGGTTCACCTTGAACCTAAACAACAACCTAAAGCATCTTTAGATAGATGAATGTAGAGGTTAGAGCTTAGATCCAACCACCTAGATCTTCAATCTTTAATGAACAAGCTTTTCATTTGGTGGCTAAACCTTGCAAGAGAAGGAAAAGAAGAACAATGAAGTTTTTCTTTCTACATACAAGAGAGGAGAAAAATGGTTACTATTCACGGTTACTGTTCATGCTACTTTAGCAAGAGAGAGAAAAAATCATTTTTCATCTCAAACATACCCCTTTATATAGCCAAGCCCTAGGGCAACACTTGTGTTAATTATTTACACAAATGGCTATGACTACTCTCTTGTTATTTCCTAATCATATTTTGCAAGAATTTAATTTATGAGTAAATAATATTACTATATTATTCTAATATGAATTAATTTATTATTCTTATAATGCTCTCAAACATTATACAAAATAATATTCACATATATTCTCATAAATTTATTTTATGATCTAAGCATGTCATTTTACATGACATATTACTTTAACATTTTATCACATGCATTTTTCAAAATATAAAATACTTGTTGTTTATGTTCAGTTGGTGTGACCTTACAGATGATCTACGCCATCTTGGGATATAATATAAAATACTTTATATTATGGACTATAAGAGGTTCTATCACTACATTATAGTCTCCCAAACGACATAGTCCTTACGTGCTTGATCCACTTAATTCGTGTCTATCCTTGTCTCATGATATTTTAAATAATATGCAAAATATGATCGTGTCATTTTTGCATATATTATTTTCTTAGTCTCTCAAGTGAATTATAAGTATAACTACATCAGTTATATTGCATGCAATATAATTTCACTTTACCAAAAGGCCAAGTAATATCATAACTCAAATAATTGAAGGACATTAATAATATTGACATATAAATTTCTCCCGCATAAGTTGTACATAACGATTACTATATCATTCCAATCATTTGAATGGACTTTAATAGTAATCACATTATATACTTCTCATTTGAAAAATTTACATGTCTCATATATAAGATTCAAAGACACATTGAAAACATTAATGACACAAAACACAATCCATATAATGCTCCATCTAGTTAGGTCATGTTCAGTATATAAAGAATCACCATTTTATATACTCATGTCATTGAATGATAATCACTTATCAACATATATAGAACTACAATATATTTTCAATTGACATGACAATCTTCATGATAAATAATGTTTTCTTTAATTATCACGATTATGAACATATTTAGGATTATATGTTTTCATCTAAAGAGTTCTATGGTTCAAGATCATGAGCATCTTCTCGAACGCTTCTAAAGATATAACATATCAATCTCAAGGAACATAAATGTATAATAGCATTTAAAATCATAAACAATTCATAAATTCGTTATAAAAAAGATAACTTTCAAAACACACAACCTTCAGATCAGGTCGGGTCGGGTCGGATCTCGGGTCATCATGCGTTGGTATTTGTCGGGTTTCGGGTCTTTCGGGTTCGAGTCGGGATGGGTTTCAATTACCTATTTTTAGGTATTTCTCGGTTTTTGGATCTTTCGGGTTCGAATCAGGTCGGATATCGGGTCATCTCATCTCGGGTCTTTTCGAGCTCCGGATCATGTCGGTCTAGGTCGGGTCGGATATCGGGTGATTCGATGTATTCGGCTTTTAAAAACATACCTATGTAGCTATTTTTAAACAGTCAGCACTAGCTAACTTCTTTTATTTCAAAATCATATTTAATGTATTGTGTAACCTATCAAATAAAACTAAAAGAGAGAATAAGTAATAGCTATACCTAAGAAAACTCTTAAAATAAAGTCCAGCTCAGATATTTTCTTGTTCTTACCAATGGGCCCCTTCCAAATATCTCGCCGATGGATCATGATTCACGACCCATTTCCTTTCTTCTCTTCTTTGTTATTAACGAAACACATTTTAAGGCTCACGCTATCCCAAATATCTCTTCCGATCATCAATCAATCAATCACGTTCACTTTTGCCAATCATATCAAATCCGAAGTCTCTCAGTTCAGTCGCAAAGAAAGAATCGGCGTAAACTCGGCGGCGAGTTCTTCCGATTCTAGCGTTCTTTCGCCGAAATCGCGCTCGATCGGTTAGGAAATTCAACTAGTAAGTCGTGAGTCGTGACGATTGGCTACCGACAGATTTCCCACACCATGGTATGGTAGCAACATTGGACTATTGCTTGAATAAATTACTTAATAGTACTTTATAACAATGGAATTGAGTGAGGGAATAGTTCCACATTACTCGCCTCTTTATCTAATGGAAGTGTATTGTTGCATTTTCATAATGGGGGAACCTTACATCAGATAACGCAAGCACTTGATTTTTTTTTTCTTTGGTTTTTTAGTTCTGGCTTCTACAAGTGCTAGTTCACATCTGTATTAATCTGTTGACAAGCTGATGCATTTTTGTGAGAGTGGGAACCAGTATCTCAGGCATTTGGGAAAGAAATTTGAAGTGAGGGTTATATGATGCTATTAGAAAGGTGTATATGCTACATCTTTTTATGCATGGAATCAGTGGCGGAGCTTGATCATATTTAAAGAGGGGGTCGATTGGATCTCAGAAAATGGAACTTGTACCCAACTTGTAGAAATCTGCACATAGTCTCTGAGAGGGGTTATTTTTATTACAGTGATTATGGTCTTAAGAGAACTATTGAACTGAGAGGGAACCATTTCTATGGCTCAAACATAAATTAACCCAGAAAATATATACTCAAGTGCATATTTTCATATTTGAGAGGGGTCATGGCCCACTCTGGCCAGAGCAAAGCTTCGCCAGTGGCATGGATAACGACAAATCTGGTGTTCTGTGGTTTCTAGTTGTGTACATGAACTCAACCCTATATTATCTAGTATTAGTTAGTTTTTTCTTTTTTTTTCTGTTTTGAAATTTAGTTCCTACTGATGAGCACGTCTGTTTTCATGTAGATTACTAGAGTTCAGGCACGCATGACTCTATGACCAACATAATAGCAAACAATGATTCAGTAAGTTCCTCTTTCAGCCTAATACGTATACCATTATTTCTTTGATTTCCTTTCTTTTAGTAAGAAAAGGGATACCAGTGCAAGCCTCAAGATGTTAACATAGCCCCAAAACAAGAAATGAGAAGCAATTCCTCTGAAACATGATAATCCTGTTTCACACTTCTACTTCTTAGAACATACCTGAGCTGAGTACTGACCTATTTTTTTCTTACTTAATCTGTCCAGAGAAACAAATTTCATGAAATGTTGCCCTTTTCTTGCACTAACTGCTGTCTGTTTGTTATTTAAATTTACAGGTCTCAGCCTTCCATGCCTTTAGGTCACAAATCAGCATGTTTTCAACAATCACCGCACTATCTTGTAGCTGTGCTTGGTAAATCCAATTAAACAATTTTGTTATTGCCTGTCTTTATTTATGTTTATGTTGTTATTTTTTTCTATACTTTTGAAATAAATATACATCATCATAGTGTCCTTGAATACTTATCGCTGTAAGGTCTGTACTGTTGGAGTTCTTATTGTATTTTCTTTGTTTTTTCTGAAATGTAATAACATGTGTTCCTGAACCATTTATTGATTCAATGTCTCCGCTGAGAGCAATGAGAAGGACTTGCAATAATCAAAATAAAATACTAGCATCCTAGCATCCTAGCAAGGTAAGGTAGACATGACATGCAAATTCACCTCTGATATATTTTGCAGGACCAAATTCGAGATCTACTAACACAACAACAACAACAACAACAATAAAGCCTCTAGTAAAAAACTCGAGATCTACTAACACGAAAAGAAAAAATGTTACTATAGTTAGTACCTTATCAATGGAGCCAAGAAGAGATATTCTATCGTCCTATCATTTGCATAGGCCCTTTAGAGATACAACCACAGAACAGCCTCAGTTTCCAACCAAAAGGACACTCGGTAGTTGTGGAAAGAAATTACTAGTACTTGACATAAATGGTGTGCTTGCTGATGTCACCCTAGACTCCCAGAAGACACTCAATGCACCAAAGTACATTGATGGAAAGGCAGGTAAGCACTTCTTAACTCAGATCATGGTTACAGTACCAAAATCAAATTCACATCTCTTGGAATACTTCTAATGATGGAGTAATAATCCAATGGTTCACACAACTTTGAGATTCGTGCGCACAAATCTCAAAGTTGTGTGAACCATTGGATTATTACTCCACCATTAGAAGTATTCCAGGGGATATTCACTCACCAAAATCTCCCTCTTGGAGAAGAAATCAAGTTTTTATACTTGTTGTGCTGTCTATTTCAGTTTTTAAGAGGCCTTTCTGTGATGACTTTTTGAAGTTCTGTTTTGAGAACTTCCACATTGCTGTTTGGTCCTCCAGGCATAGGTATGCCACTTAGTGCAATAAATTATTTCACTTAGTGTAGTATATTATTTCCGTCTATTTTTTTCTTAGTGAATCTATTGTCTTTTTTCCCAGGAACAACCTTGATCGCTTAGTTAAGTATCTGATGGGTGATATGAGACAAAACTTGTTATTCTGTTGGGTAAGTGTTTATTCTTGCATGGAACTTCATTTATTTCATTATTTTGTACTCTTCTTATAATTTCTTTGGTGATATCTTATAGGATTCTTCAAAGTGCACGAAAACAGGTTTTACCACAATTGGGAGCTACACCAAGCCTCTGGTGTTGAAACAGATCCATAAATTGTGGATTGAAGAGGAAAGTGACCTTCCTTGGGTAAAAGGAGAGTTTTCTCCACATAATACACTGCTTATTGATGATTCTCCATATAAGGCCTTATGTAACCCGGTAAAAAGCTCTTGATTGGTTTATATCAACAAATACCATTTTGAGAACTATTTGATAAAACTATTCTCACAACATTAGCAGCCCACATTGTTAAAGGTAACCTTTTGAGCCAAACAATTAATTGTTGCCAAAAAATGATTATTCAATGTTAATTTCGGCTATAAAGTTAATTGTCTTTTTGAATCCCTTTCATTTACTGTTTTGTTATCTCCATCTTCACAAAAAGTGTTCCAAAACTTTTTATTTGTGAAATTACAGTAAGAAAAGTTTTAAATAAATCTTGGGATTTAGGAATGGCAGAGTTTTTTTAGGGAAAAGCCCGAAGGCATGGAGTGCCAGAATTTTCAATCCCTCTGACAATTTTTTTTTTTATGCAAACTAGAAAGAAGCTAAATTTTATTAAGGGCTATCTTGGATTCTCACAGCCGAATTTTCAAATCACGTCCTAAACTTGCTGTCCTGTATTATTTTTATTTTGATTTTCAAATGAAAATGTGTATGGCTGGAATTTAAAATTGGGGCATTCCTAATTCCAAAATTCATTAATATCTTCCCAGAGGTTTAATTTAGATATTACATATATTAAATAAAAAAGGGGAATACGTTAACATTTTCTTCATACTATTTACTATATTTATTCTCTTTTTGTAGCCGCACACGGCAATTTTTCCATACACATATGACTTCAGAAATGAAGATGATAATGCTTTAGGTAAGTCTTTTGTTATGTAATCATATTTTTTCTCTTATTTAGTATGTGACCGTTCTTTTATCTCTTTTTGTCTCTCTCTGTACTTTGCAAGTTCTCTTGTACATTTTTTTTATAATTTGCTTGCTTCTAGTACCCATCTGGCAGAGATGGCCCTCTCATCCTTCGAAAATTATTTTTTTGGGGGGCACCGGAACATGTTGAGAAATAATGGAGATAGTATCAGCACATTTTGTTTCTTGATGGATAATATCAATACTTGCTTTTTCGTGCAGAAAATGGAGGATATTTTCAAAATTATCTGGTAGAGTTAGCTTCGGCCAAAAATGTTCAGAAATTTGTGAAGAAACATCCGTTCGGCCAGAGGCCTATTTCAAATATGACTCCCTGTTGGAAATTCTATAGGCAAGTTCTCAAGAGAATAAATAATTCTAGGTACCATTATGGGCATGAGAAAGGATATTTTATTCAATGATAAAGTTTCATGGTTGTAAAGGCTTCAGACATTATGACAAGCAAGGTTAGGGAAGTATCAGAAATCTTTAATACACACTTAATCAAAGTTTGTTGACATAATTGTTGGCACTGTAAAAAGTCTCAAAGAAATTGTCATTTGTTTGCTTGCGTTTCATTTAAAGAAAAGAAATTGACACCAATTTTAGTTTTACCTGTGTTGCAGTTCATATTTTTTTTGTAATTATTTTTTATTTTTTTTAATAGAAGTTCCATTTGGAACTACCATTTTGGGCTTTGCTTCTTTGAAGGTGATCCAAAGGAAAAGGCTGCATGCACAATTGTCTTTGGTACACTGATGTCATCCTTTCTGAAGTTGAAGAATCTTTTTTTCTCCCTCGTTGGATCAACTGCTTTTAATAAAACTTGTCAATATAACTTTTGGGATAAATATTTTTGCAAGTATAACCAGTTATGCTCGCATTCTTCTTCAGAAATTCACAAGAAAAAGAGTAAAATCAACTGTCATTTCTACAATAAATGTGCTCCAGGTCAGCACGACAGCACAACTAGGGAGTTTGCATTATCCCCAGTCACAATCTATCCGAATCAGCCTAGTAATTCTCACACATATTCATATCACTAATCACTATCAATGTTGATCAGAGGGTTATGATTTGCAAATTGCGACTCAGTTGCCGGAAACATCTTATCAGAACCCATAATGGGGCTGAATAATTGGTTACATTATGTTGAACATGCCTTCCTAGCCCATAAACACACCCCTAGTCCCCTACTAAGGCCCAAAATTCCTTCCAAGTCGGAGCATGGCTATAACCAATAAAAGCTGTACGGGCAATAGACATCTTAAACTTTTTGGTTGTGTGTTTCTAGAAATTCTGTTGCTGGTTGATCAAGCTCTGGTGAGTTGTTATATTATCCACGCCTGTCCTAGTTTGTATCCATGGTTTCAAGTAATATATGTGGAAAGAAAATTAACTACAGTCAACATAAAAAAAGTAATATATGATGAAACAGGATAAATTAGCATAACACTACAATCCTCATCTAACCTATTATGAAATTAACTAGGATTCATATTAAACATTGGACATGAACAATTTTTTATCATGTCAGTAACAATCAACTGTAAAAATTGATTAGGTGTCAGAATGGTGAGGCACGCAGGATGCTTTATTTTGTTGTCCTTTAGTGTTCTTTTCTTGTGAAGGGGCTTATCTAGAATTGACTAGGGCCTTCTTTACACAGTACTGGTACCACCGATTTAGAATGACTAGGACCTCTTTTACTCAGTACTGGTACCACACCTGCAGAACATTTTTATCTTTTTTAATATGAGCACTGCAGTCGAGTAGAATGCTCATCCCAGGACATGCACTGCCTATATAATTAATGTTATGATAGTATCTAAATTAGATAAAAGAAATAGAAAAGTTTATTTCGCAAAGCCTTTAGGTAACACCTATAACTTGCCTCGTAGTATTCAACTTTCAATTGCAATGAGATGGCAAGATCAGGCGTAAACCCTAAGAATTGTAGCACAGTACTACTGGACCTCTTATGGTTTCTTCAACGTTGAGCAAGGTTGTCTTTTGTGAACAAACCCACAAAAGTTCTAGGGAAAAAATTACAATGAGGAGAAAATTAACCAAGGTATCTCAGATTTGCATTCAGTAAATTTTATAGTGATGGGATTAATCAGAAATTCAGGTGAAATTGATTATCTATTTTAAGCATGTGTACTAAATGCATGGGTAAGCTGTTGCTGATACTAGTGGTTGGGTTATGCTGCAAAGTGTTTGAGGTGAAGAGAGGAAGGGAGAGGAACATAGAAAAGTTAACTTGGTTATGCATGTCTCAAGGACCAAACACAATTTTGTAAAGGGAGCTGATACGTAGATACCATATTTGATATCGATTATCAATACAAATTTTATTATACATCTTTAATTGAGTTATCGTGCACATTATTTGAGTTATTATGCATGTTATATTTTGTAATGAAATAGTTATACATGTTATCGATTTTATTATGCACCTTTAGTTGAGTTATCGTGCACATTATTTGAGTTATTATGCATGTTATTTTTTGTAATGAAATAGTTATACATGTTATTTTTTGTACTGAAATAATTATGATATAATATGCATAATAACTCAAATAATGTGCACGATAACTCAACTAAAGGTGCATAATAAAATCGATATCGATAGTTGGTATCAAATATGATATCTACGAAATATTATTCTTTTGGAAAAATGTATAAATTGATTTTCTATTCTTTTGTAGTTGCTTTCACTCTACAGTCTACAAACATAAACCTTGCAAGTTGCAAGGCACTTCCTCCACACCCCACTCGAATTGGGAGTATAGCCTCAAATTGACATCTAATGACATTTTTGATAGGGATATATTAAGTGTATGATTTCTAATAAATAAAGATTTTATCAATTTATATGTTCATTGGTCAGTTTCTGAGAATGAAGTTTATATATTATTCAAACGAAAAATTCAACAATTAATTTTGACATTAAGGCTTAAACTCAAAAGACACGTTATTAAAGTATATTAGCTCATAATATGGGTTATCACTAAAGTTCTATCATACAGTTAATATTTTTTTAAAAAAAAGCTGTATATCTGTGCATATCAGTTTATATCAGGGCATAAGTTTTGATTGATTGCACTGGGAATTAGTCATTCTAAAATGAAAGGGTTAAAAAATAAAGTTCATTGTTTAATGTTAGAAGATAAACTAACCTTAATGCACTTAAGGACCCGTTACACCCGTACGTCATATACAGGGGCGGATGCAGTAAGTTCCAGGGGGGCAAGTGCCCCCTCCTGAAATTTTTTTAAAAATAATTTAGTGTATTTGTGCGATTTGTCAATTTTTTTTTTGCAAATAATCATGTATATTTGAAAATCTGTGTTATTTTGCCCTCCCCTGGAAAAAAATATAAATCTTCTCCTCTCCTGACGAAAATCCTGAATCCGCCCCTGATCATATAAGAGCATGTAATGGTGTCAACTATGATAATCTTGTAATTTGTAAGGAAATTTTGTTTATGTAAATTTTTTTTTGTGAAAAATGAGAGTCAAGCCCTCATTTTTATTAATTGATTAAGAATCCAATTACAAAATAAAAATAAAATAAAAACAAAAAACAAAAAAAACCATAAAAGAAAAAATAAAAGGAAAAGAAAAACTGAAATCATCTCATAAGGTATGAGACGTCTTAAAGTGATTAATGAAACATAATCAAATTTACTGATTAAGGTAATCAATAGTCTGCTCTTCTGAATTTCATTGCTCCATTCATATCTCTGCTTGAATTGTCTCTTATCAGTATATGATATTCTTCTTGAATTTCATGGATAAGATCATTTATCTCCTTTGATTCTTCTCTGAACAGTTTGTTGCATCTTTCTCTCCATAGAATGAAACAACAAAGCAACAATAATTCTCTACTTTTTTTGCTGCAATGTTGGTTCAAAATGTTGAAATAAAGCATGGAAGAGTTCCAATTATCCCCAAGACATAAGAGTAATGCTCTATCATCTTAGAAAACATTCTTCTTGAAAAGGTGCATTTGGCAAAAAGATGTTCTGTATCTTCTTCTCCATGCTTGCATAGATAACAAAATTCAGTAAGGCTCCATCCCTTCTTCTTCAAGTTTCTTGTTGTGAGGATTTTGTCTTGCAACATTATCCAACCAAACACTAGAAGGTGCTTGTAATTTCCAAATGAATTTGAACTTTGATTTTGGTTTGTGGTGCGTGTTTGAGAAATTGGTAGAAAGATTTAAGTGTGACTATACCAGTCGCTGTATTTTTCCATTTGATCATATCCATCTGCAAGGGTACCATGTCATTCAAAGATTGTAGCAATGATTAGACTTGTTGTAATTTCCTTTGTGCCTCTAGCTTCTGATAATATGTCAGTATGAAATAGTCGCATGTCAGAAAACTGATGCATCCTGACTTGCAAAACTGAGCAATCAATTTCATTCACATATGAAAATAAGACCTGAAATTCATATTTTAAGATACCACAATCCCAGTCATGATGTCAAAAACACAAATGTCTCCCTGATTTGATTATTCCTTGAATTCTTCTCTCCACAATCTGTGCAAACATTCCTTCATCTTTCCTTCATCAAAACTTTTTCAGATCCCCATGGCCTTCTTTCAGTAGATAACACCTTATTAATTTCCACCCATAATTTAAGTCACTAAACTGAGTATGGTAGCATGAAAACATTTGCACTTTGGCTGAAGTGCAAACAATTTCAATTTGATAATTTTTTGAAGTCAAAATTTAGATTTAAGTTTTTCAATAAATTTTTTCTATTAAAATTTCGTAAGAAAATAAATTTTGTGATGTTTAGAGTTTTCTAATAATTTTTTAAATATTTTTAAAAAATAGTTCTGAAAAAGATCATTTTAATATAAAAAATGTTTTATAAAATGATTAGAAATCTCCAAAAATCACGAAATTTGATTTCATATAAGATTTTATTATGAAGAATTTACCAAAAAAATTAATTCTAAATTTTTTACTTCAAAAATTATCAAATTAGAATCATTTGCACTTCAGACTTTTCATGTTAGTCATACTCCACTAAACTTCATGCATTTAAGATGTATTTCAAAAAAAATAATGTCACTAAATATCATAAAAATAGAGGCCTCCATAGGATCCATCTTTGACCGAACTTTTAAGAGTATGCTTTGACTAATACAGATCATGCACATAGAATATTGACAGCATTAAAAAACACTAAGAACAGATTAAACTAAGCTCAAAAGCTAGCTAGTAATAATATAATACATCTTTAAAAAAAGAAAGCAAATTATTAAAGGAGGAAGGCATACATATTACGATGTAATATACTGTAGAAAGAACCTTGGATTTTGTGGTTTATGGGGACCAAATGTAAATATGCTTTTGTGGTCCATATATAGGCTAGAAGAAGAAGAGTATAGCACAAAGGAGAACCTATTGTGCTATTTATGTCAACTTTTCTACATGGGACCATACACTACTGGATCCCATTTAAAGGCTGCATGCAGTTCTTCATCCCTACTCCATAGGCTTGGCTCCGATCTGCTGCTCGCCTAGAGTGCGAGTAGGAGCCTGCTCGCTCATAGCAGACTGTTTAATTTAAACGGACGGTTGTGATTTAATGCAGGAGTAGATATTATGATATACTAAAGTTGTTAGATGAAGTTTAAACGATTCAGATCTAAGCGAGCAGGATAGAGAGCAAGATAAGGATAGCAGCGGATTTCATTCCCTAGCTACTCCCTATCCTTAGATCTAGTATTCCTCTTTTTATGCGTTGTTTTCTAATGGAAAATAAAGAAGATAAGCACGCAAAGATATGTAGGTTAAAATGAAAAAAAAAATGAATACGACTTTTAAACCAAAAAGCAAGCAGTGATCGAGACCAAGGATTATGTAAGATTTTTCAAGGCATCATTTTCATTTGTTATTAATAAATATGAGATGTATCAGTAACGTCAGTAACCAGATCAGCTTGACATAGTCGACAATTTGACATGAATGCTGCGTTTATTGGATCCAGGAATAACGTTAGACGAGTGCAAAAACAATCAATCGATATGGTGATAGGAAAGTAATTTTGTTCGGAATAATAGAAGTAGACTGGTACGTTATTCCTGCATTATTTAATAATATAATATTCTTTGGTAAGATGTTAGCTGAAAATTAATAATACAGTGTGATAATAATATGTTATGAGATATCCTACTTTTCTATTTTTTCTTATTAATTACTATATACGAAAGACTGCAATTCGACCTTTTTGGTAAGTACCAGACTAACATTTCTCTGACAATCAAATAATTCGGCAACCAAGATGTTATTTCTGTTATATTTGCATGAAAATTGTATTCTGTTATATTTGCATGGTACAAACGAGCGCATGCTGTATTACATCAGAATATTTTATTTCCTCTTCCATATGACAATTTCAGTAGATTAGTATTGATTATATTTTCAAAATATTTTTTCGATAATATTTCTTAATGGTAAGCAAATATATATGTCGTAAATACTAATGCCTCACCTTTCAGGACAAATTGATTATCCATTACTTATTATATATATATGAGAGCTCCGTTGCGTTAACCATGTATTTTTACTTTTCAAATGTGCTATCTAATCCTGCATTATTTTTTGTCCATTATTACTTGAAACAGACAACATACCGCTCTTTTAACATAGCAAAACATGAACCAGGAAGGGAAAAAAGGTAAATAACTGATCAGAAAGAAATGGCATATTGGCATGCACATATGACATATTGATTGCAATCTTTAACCATCATAAACACACAGAATGGATGCTTGAATTCTGTACAGTATGTCATGTGAATTTTTGGGATGCAATGCATGCACATGTACCTTTTATAGATGCTTCTGGTATGGGGCACAATCATCAGCAGTACTTACAACTGTTGTTTTCTTATGATATATCTGCTTGGTTTGTCAAGATACCATTACCGGTCCCTATTAAATCAGCTTTCTTTTCAGGAGTTTGACGAATAAAACAGTTCTAAATTTCTATTAATATATCAGCAATCGGTTCAAGCCATTAACAGTTCAACTCCTCAGATTTTGGCTGTCTAGCTATACCAAATATAGTGATTGTTCAACATATTTACTTTCATCATATTTCTGTCCGTCTATACCAAATATAGTGATTGTCCAACATATTTACTGTTTACATATTGTTGAGAATAGAAATGAAATTGTAACTAATTTATAACGAAGGTTAGAATAGGAAAAAGACAAAATATCCAAGTTACCGTTGGTATCAAATTGAGTACTAACGTACTTTAGATGAAATATAAAAGCATGATGTAATGAGAGAGAGAGTGATAAGAAACAATACAAAAAAATATCAACACAAATATATTTCAACATCATATTCTCTACCTCAGATTTTTTTACGTAGAATCAGAGCAATTTTGTTCCTCATAAGAATCTTTTTCCTACCATTTTCTCAATTCCAAAATCAGTTCTATCTGTTCCTATCGACTCCCTCTCGTATCAGTGACTGATACAACAAATCATCTTGGAATCTCATACCAGAGATCATAGGTGGCGGGTCGGGTTAGTTTGACTTTCTCAACAATCGGGTTGCAGGTCGGGTCGGGTCCCGGGTCGAACTTCATCGATGTTTTTCAGGTGCTGGGTCGGATCGTGTCAAGTCGCTGTCGGGTCGGGCAACATCGATGTTTTTTGGGTGTCGCGTCGGATCTTGGATCGGTCCGCATTGGCATTTCTTGGGTGCCAGGTCAGGTGGGGCGAGATCGTTTCAAGTCTCCGGTCGAGCATCTTCGACATTTTTCGGTTGTTGGATCAGGTCGGGCGAGATCGGGTCGAGTAGCATCGATGTTTCTCGGGTGTCGGGTCGGATTTCAGATAGGACAGTCAAAATTTTTGTTTGGTATTGTCGATTTTTTTTTCGAATGTTGGATCGAGTCAGTTGAGATGAGGTCGAGATTCGAGTCGAATCAAATATTCATAACGTTGACTTTTTGTTAAAGTTGATAGTCAGTTCGGAAGATTCCGATCAGTTTGACAGAAAAATATTTTCAAGTCACAAGTTCGATTGAAAACAAATAAACGATCAGAATATTAACATATTGGTTATTCGTATGAAGAAATTTGATCTCATTCAATTTATATTAGTGAAATATAATCTATGTATCAGTATTATAATCATTTCATGATCAATTTGTGTGACATAATTCAATGCTTAAGCTATTTTTCAGTTGAATTTTATTATGTCATTTGACAATCTGCAATATAATATGTAATAGTTGTAATGCATATATTGTTATTGTGCATCAATGATCACATAACATAAAGTGAAAATTCAAGTACATATTTACTTCATTTACGAATAAAATTAACTCTTTATGCGTCAAAAATGACAAGTGGTCTATTCAAAGCTCAAATATTGTAAATAATGTAAAAAATCATCTTAAAATAAAATTTAAAGTATGTTGTTGTGATCACTTGACATTGATGCATTCAGTAATAATTTTTCATTATATACTATTATCTTCATATATAAATATTAGATATTACAATACACTTACTTGTTCAATAAAAATGCAATCATAAAAAACATGAATATTTCGTCCGATACGGTTAAGGTAACTCTGAATGAAGTGGTTGAAGGCCAAGAACACGCAAGAGTTCCTTTTTCAACAGATTATTTGAATGAAGTATGTGAAATACGTGGTTACCCTCTCGCTTGGCCTTCTTATCTAGTGAAATTGTATAATACCGAGCAGGTATTCAATTGTGCACTAAATTTGGTAGTTATATAGTTTAATTATCATTTGTTACTAACATTATTTAAGGGTAGGCTCCCGCATGTGAGAAGCAAGTCTCATCGAAGCAAATAGAAATGATAAGTTCAAGCTCGGTCCAATATCGTCAAAGGTCACCGCTTCTTTCTAATGATGTCTTGCAGCGACTTGACCAATCGATGCTCAAATTGCATAATATGATGAGTATTTATCTTTATCTAAAATAAAAAAAGATTCAATTTAGTTCCAATTCTTACTGAAGTTGCCATTTTGTTAATAGTTGATGAAAGTTGCCGGTCATACAAATGTCTTTGAATTTGGTGACTTTCGGCGATTTGGGATTGATGGCATGTAGCAGCTGTCATTGTCTGATATCATGAAAATCCTCGCCCTGAAAGAATGGCTAAGCGACTCGATTCTTGCGGTTTGGTGCAAGTAAGAATCTTTGAACTTGATATATATATTTTCCAATTATCGATAAATAAAATAAATATATAATTGAAATATACATAATGTACGTAGGTATCTTGCGAATCATCTTGCGGGATTTGGGATGTACTTGAAGTTTCTCTATCTTCACCCCCACCTTGTGCTCAAGATCGAAAGTGGTGAACGATTACTCAACGACGTAAATTATATTGCTTAATTTTTTTATTATACTCCAAGATCCGAAGTCGTTCATTTTTTCGGCCGTACATTCAAGGGTTCGAATAATTATCATTTTAAAAAAGAATAACTTATTTTCTTACATTTAAACACTAACTAGATTATATGAATTGTAGCAATCATTGTTATCTCCTGATTTTGCAAATCTCACGTTGCAGATTTATCAGATTGATTATCTGAATATACCAAATAAGCAACTCGAAGTTGTTAGGGCCTTGAATGGGTAAGTTATCCAATTTTCAAACACGTTTAATATAGATGATTAATTGTATTGATTTCTGACTTTTGTTAATTTATACAGAACGTTGCAGCTATGATTTCAAGCACAGGAGTTGATCAGAACAAGTAAATTCGAGCTCAAGTATGTTAAAGTACGTGTTTTGGACTTAGTTTGAACTCCATTTGCAATTAGATGAATTTAGTAGGAGTTGAGTCTTGACTGAAATTGCTTGTTACTTTCTAATTTTTTAGAGTCCTCCGCTACCCAATAGTTAGGAGTGCGATATTATGTCATGCGATCGATGCTTCAAATATCATCCGACTATGCAGATGTATCAGACTTGAGATCACTCAAGCTCAAGGTAAACTCTTTATTGGTTTTAGTTCTTCTAACTTCTATTTATATGCTAGGTTTAACTTTGTACCAGTTATGTTTGCATAAAAAATAGCCTTGTACCAGTTATGTTTGCATAAAAATAGCCTTGTACCAGTTATGTTTGCACAAAAATAACCTTGTATCGGTTATATTTGCATAAAAATAACCTTTGTTAAGTATTTGTGTGATGTACCAGTTATGTTTACATAAAAATAACCTTGTACTAGTTGATACCAAACTTAAATAGGGGACCGTACCAATATTCTGGTACGAGTCAAGTAAGACCAAATGAGTAAACATTGTAAAACGTTGGAACTAATATGCATATTTTTTTATTTATCTTTTGCAGGAGCTCCGTCTATTTTCGTAACAATATTCAGATAGCGAGATCGCACAGGTAAAGAAAATGTTTTGCGACTATAGTAGTTATAATTTGTGATTTTGTGTGTAACATTAGAGATACATATGTTATTTTAGCATTTGCATATTTGGTGATTTTGTGTATATTTCGAAGATATTTATTGTTACGATACCTAAATTTAATGTGAATATGTGTTTTGTATGCGTGAATGTATATGTGTGTATATATTTGTGATATATCGATTGATATAGATTGTTGTATTTGTTGGATCAAATATGCATGAATTCTGATTTTATACGGCTAGCATTAAGGGCTAGCCACAGAAAATTCCCACGGGTTAAAAAAAATGACCTATTATAGCGAACCATAAATAAGTTTGTTTTGGAAGATCAATAATAAAAAATGGTTTTAATAACGGACCTGGCCAGCGTCCGCTATAGCATACCAGATTATTATAGCGGCTATAACTTAAACTTCGCTATAAAATCCCTACTTTTTATAGCAGGCATTCATCTACATCCGCCATAGAAGGTGGATTTTATAACGAACCCCCAAGAAGTCCGTTATAAAAGGTCCGACTTTTTATAGTGGTTCCTTTGAACATTTAGTAGCCTCTCTCTCTTTAGAAGCAATCCAAAATCCGCTATTAAAGATCATTTTTATTCGCTCTTAAAGTAAAAAATGTAGTAGTGATCATTATACTATTCTTCTAACACCTTAAAACGCACGCTTAACTATTGGTCAAATGCAGATTTTTTTTAAGCTGATTAGCTGACTTGTTCTGTTGTTCATGTTCATTCCTTTTTTTTCTCTTTGGAAGTAACAAATAGTTGGAGTTAAAAATGACGAATCGAGGGCGCCTACATATTATACTCATAATATGAAAAAAAAAACAATAACCTAATCAAAATATTACAAAGGGATTATTTTTTTCTTAATTACAAAGAAGGTTAATTCATTGAGGTAAAGAAAATGCAAGCGAGTTTATTTTCTTAAAATTAAACTATTGGTTCTACCATGAAGAAACGATTTAACAAAGACAAAAGAACACATTTTTTAAATAAAAACAAGGCAATACAAATAGACACTATTCATCACGTTTCTTTAAGGTGTTCCCATTTTGGACAAACATAGAAATAAATTAGTATTAATGCCAATCTATGGTTTAAATTTGTTATATGAAAGATTGAACGATTATCAATCAATGGTTCTAAACTATTAAATAAGGATAATGTTCTGTAGATACCACATTTAATACGGACTATCGATACCGATGTTATTATGTATATTTAGTTGAGCTATTATGCACATTATTTGAGTTATTATATATGTTATTTCGTATTATTTTTGTACCGAAAAAAATATTTTGCATGTTAACAAAATAATGCGCATAATAACTCAAATAGCATGCATAACTATTTCAGTACAAAAATAACATGCATAACTATTTCAGTACAAAAAATAAAATGCATAATAACTCAAATGATGTGCATAATAACTAAACTAAAGGTGCATAATTACATGAATATCGATAGTTGATATCAAATGTGGTATGTACGTATCAGCTCCCATTAAATAATTATAGTGTGTTAACTGAAATGTCATTATACAGTTGTATGATCAATGTTTGCATGATCGATTGAGCATATAAGAGAGTAATATTCACAACTGGACCACATATATGTTTTAAATTGTAAGCAATTAAGGTAATATACCCTTCATAAAAACTTAAAATCTCCAGTAATCCCATAAACATGATACCCATATTTCATTTTCAGTACTCTGATCACTCGCTCAGATGCATGTGGTCCTCTATATATTCACCCTTTTCCAAGAAAGAAA
>CAXKVX010001051.1:0-40736 GCA_964058865.1 Eleocharis quinqueflora
TGTTTTTCTCAAATATAACGATCAACTATCCTATTTCTTTTTCAGTATGTGAATACCACTTGTTGCCAGGACAAGTAAAAAAAAAGGGGAATACTACTTAATCCAACCTTACTCGTTTTCTCTAACATGATTTTTACTTAATTATTCAACAGCGAAAAAAAATTATATCACTGACATTATGTAAAAGAGCTTTATCAAATGTTTATTTGGATTGTCAAAATCGACCAACTTCTAAGATCAACAATAGTTTTTATTCACTCTGTCAAGAAAGATGAATTTCCTTCTAAATTTTTGCTGTCTATTTATTTAATTTCCTCTTTTCCACAATTTAGGTTTGATGAGCGTGTGAGGGATCTATTGGACTTCAGTATCTATTTGGATATTAGCAATGAGGTCAAATTTGCATGGAAAATTCAGGTTTGTAATTAATTCATCAGTACATTATTACTATTATTATTGATCAGGTAATTAGATGTTAAGTTCTGAATTCTTCATACTCTTCTGCTTAACAGAGAGATATGGCAGAGCGTGGGCACAGTCTTGAGAGCATTAAAGCTAGCATTGAAGCAAGAAAACCCGATTTTGATGCATTTATCGGTATTGTTTTGTCGAAAGTAAACAACAAATTAATAGTAACCTCAGATAAAGAAGATGATAAATATTCTTCTCCACATTTATCAACTTTTAATTTGGTCCAGTGACATTTCTTGGCTGGATAATTTTTCTGATTTTATTCTTTTGGAAAAATGTACTAAAAAGTTGCATGAGAGATGAACACTGGAAACAAGCCAAAACATAAAATTTACGTGTAACTTAATGGAAATAAAGCATCAATATAAAATATATATACTATAAATACTTTTGAAAAGAACACAATTTTGCTCCAAAACAATGAAGTTGAGAATAATCAATTATACAGAAGCTTCTTTCATTCAAATTTGAAAATCTTTTTCTTTGAATATTACAGATTAACTTATGATGATCATGTTTAAACTTGATTTTCTTGGTACTTTCAGATCCCCAAAAGGAATACGCTGATGCTGTGATCGAAGTCCTGCCGACCCAACTTATCCCCGGTGACAACGAGGGGAAGATTTTGAGAGTACGGTTGATCATGAAGGAAGGTGTGAAGAACTTCAGCCCAGTTTATCTCTTCGACGAGGGTTCAACCATCAGCTGGATTCCGTGCGGGAGAAAGTTGACATGCTCTTATCCCGGCATCAGATTCACTTATGGTCCTGAGACTTACTTTGGCAATGAGGTACTACATTTTCTTCTATAGTCAAATTTTAGGGATGTCAATGAAAACCTAATTAAGGCTTTTTTAGCCAAATTAAGATAGTTATATGCTCGATTATCAGTAAATCCCATTTTAAAATTAGACCTTAGTTAGCCTGATTTTTTATCAGTGACCATCAATTCGGGACTAAATCACAAGAAAGTACATGAAACCAAGACAAAAAAAGAGCAAAGAAATGCAGAAATGTTATCATACAACATTGACACCAGTATCATAATATCACCAATTTACATCATTGATTGAAATAAAATTTTGGTTTGCTGTATTTATTTCTTAGGTGTCAGTGTTGGAGATGGATGGCCAGTTCGACAGACTAGACGAGCTGATCTACGTGGAGAGCCACCTCAGCAACCTCTCCACAAAATTCTATGGTGAGGTCACCCAACAAATGCTTAAGCACTCTGATTTCCCCGGAAGCAACAACGGCACTGGTTTCTTCCAAACGGTCGTTGGCTTGAAGATAAGAGACCTCTACGAGCAAATCGTCGCTGACAGGACTGCAGCAAAAACTGAGGCTGCTAAAGTTTAAGATTCAATTTTTTTTGCGAAAGAATCAGTTTCACTTGGTCCCGGTATGATGTGCCAGTTGTTTGTACTTGTTGTAATTGAGTTGGAGATGCATGTAAGTTAATTTATAGTGGAGGAAACAAGGATATATACCTGACGTTTCCCCCTTGAGAAAATCTCTCTCTTGTCTACACTTCTTTACTGTAGAAAAATTGTATTTTAATTGTAAAAATAAACAGCATATATATCATGGAAACTTTAATGTCTTCACACAGTTTTTCTTTTTCTAGTACGGGACTTTAATGGAGAATTATTTGATCTCATGGAGGCAACTATTAAGTAACAACAAAAACAGGGAACGTTATGCAATTTCTTGAACTTTATTTAAATTGCAATTTATTTTCTGCAAATTTCTGAACATCTTTTAAACTTCTTCCAGTTGAGGTTAGCAACTGACAAAGCCTTAATTAGACTAACAATTCAAAAGTTCACGCTTTATTTTCAATAACAGTTTCTTTTTCTTACAAATAGGAAAATGATGTGGTATGAAACTAGATTGATCGCAAATTCGCACCTCAAACCCACTTTACTATAAAAGGCCACAAAATTCTAATTTCTTTATGATATAGTTTTCCACAAACAGATCAACAATTATATGGGCCTTGATTAGTTATTTTTAACTAGTAATTTCTTTTATATACTTGTATTGGAAAGTATATATCAAACAGACCCAACAATTATGGATCTTGATTGGGTATTTCAAACTAGTTCAGATCTTTGAAGGCCATCTATACATGGAACCCATAACGCAAATGGATCGGCTAGATTGACTGTTGGTCCCAGTGTGCCTAGGGGTGGCAAGTCGGGTCGGTCGGGCGGGGTCGGGTCGGATCGGGTTAGTTTGATTGTCTATAATAGTCAGGTTGGGTTGGATCGGGTGAGGTCGGGTTGGATTTCGGATCGTCATGTGCTGACAACTTTCGGGTCATGGGTCGAATCGAGCGAGATCAGGTCGGGTTTCGGGTCAGGTCGCGTCGGTCTTTTTCGGGTGACGGGTTGGGTCGGGCGAGACCGGGTTGGGTCGGGCGAGACCGGGTCGGGTTTCAGGTCGGGCTGCATCGACAACTTTCGAGTCTTGGGTTGGGTCGGACGAGACCGGGTCGGATTTGGGTTGCACTGACAACTTTTAAGTATTATTTTGAGTTTTAAGTTCAATCGGACAAGGTCGGGTCACATTATTGAATTGTGTTAGTAAATCTTGACTTTCTCCGATGTTAATTTGTTAGTAAAATTAGATTATGATGCCGGCAAGATATGATTAGATCAATTTACAGGTTGTATCAGGTCAAGTCGGATCGGGTCGGGTCCTCATGTGTTGAGTCGGGCTAGGTCATCATGTGTCGTGCCATCTTGGGTTACAGGTCGTCTTGAGTCGGGTCGGGTCGGGCTCAGGTTGCTCATGTGTCGCTTTGTCTCGAGTTACGGATCATCTCGGGTCGGGTTCAAATAGTTTGACTTTATCAAAATATCGAATCGGGTCGGGTTCAAATCGGACCAGATCGGACATATTTTTCGGGTCGAGTCGGATCGGGTTCTGCCACCTCTAAGTGTGCCACAACCTCTATTATTTCATATTGAAATGTATTTAGATTTAATTATTCTTCTTGAAAGTACATGTATTGATATTATATAAGCACTCAGCTTTATACGAACATTTAGTATAGATGTATGATATTTCATATTGTCTTTGGATTGCAATTGTGTTACTTACAATGGATGTATGATATTTGTTTTGTTTAACAAAATTTGTTTAATTTAAATGGATAGTAGACTATTTTACTGCTATTAAAAAGAGATATCGATATAACTTAAAAGGAGGAGATGGTTTGTATATATTGAACGCCAGCTCCTAAAAATGCTCAAAACTGCAAGGTAAAAATTTAATTTGCCTCAGAATTTTTTTGGGTACCTTTAGAAACGGCTAATTTTTTTTTAGCAAAACAGAAATGACAAGTTATTAGATAGGACAAATGTGATTTTTTGTTGTCATCTACCACTTGTGGAGAAGAATTGTCGTGTAACTTATTATTTCTATGTACTTCAACAAATGGAAGTTTCTATTTTATCAAGATTTTTTTGTGGACCGCAGTAGTTATTATATTATTCAATTAAAACAATAGTGCCGATTAATGGTGTATGGTAATATAAGTATGGATAATGTTTCGTAGATATCATATTTGATATCAACTATTAGAGGTGGCAAAATTCGACTCGATCTGACAATCCGTCCGATCCGATTCAATATTTTGATAAAGTCAAGCTATCCGAACCCGACCCGACCCGATCCGGAATGATCCGTAATCCGAGACAAAGCGACACATGAGCGACCTGAGCCCGACCTGACCCGAGACGACCTGTAACCCGAGATGACGCGACACATGAGGATCCAAGCCCGACCCGACCCGAGACGACCCATAACCCGAGATGGAGCGACACATGATGACCCGAACCGACTTGACCTGATTCAACTTGTAAATTGATCTAATCCTATCTTTTCAATATCATAATCTAATTTTACTAACAAATTAACATCAGAGAAAGTCAAGATTTACTTATACAATTCAATACCGCGACCCGATCTTGTCCGATTGAACTTAAAACTCAAAATAATACTTGAAATTTGTCGGTGCAACCCTACCCAAACCCGACTCGGTCTTGCCTGACCCGATCCAAGACCCGAAAGTTGTCAATGCAACCCGACCTGAAACCCGACCCGGTCTCGCCCGACCCAACCCGTCACCCGAAAAAGATTGACGCAACCCGACCTGACCTCGCCCGACCCGACCTGTAAAACCCACTAATCTCGACAATTATTCATGAAAATAATTGTCTTGTTAATGAGGAAATTAATCGTTAACTAGAAACTTATCTCAAAATTAACATATGAAAATAAGTAAAATTCAATGCATTCTTAATTAACAACTTACAGAAATTTCGTATGAGTTGAAACTATTTAAATAAAATATACCAAGCTTGAGATATTAATTAGGATCGTATAGAATATGACTCGAGTTTAAAATAAAAACTTACACTTTATTTACCCTTTCAAAATAATCAGGTAAAATAAATAAATCAGATTTATAATTAAATCTGCATGAGACGAATCATATGTTTTTCCTATATTCGATTAAAGATACAACTGCCACACAATGGGCTACACGGTCGGTGCTTCAAACCCAACACACCTTAAAAATTTAAACCTGAAAATTTATAACATGCAAGTTGCTACCCCAGACGACCCAATGAGTTAAAATTTGAGTCTTACAGCCGGATGCCACATGAAGAGTCACACATAAGGTGTTGCACACACGATTCTAGTGCCTATTCAATGTCCTATCTCGATCCCATGTGTCTGAACACCCCGAAACGAGTCACGATCGGTCAGGTGGATCGCCTCACACTTGATAACCACTCTGCACGCGAGAACGCACAAGGGTGGCGCCACAGAGAATCCTGAAGCCCACTCACCTCTCTCTCTCTCTCTCTCCCTCTCACTTCCTCTTTTTCCCGCTGGGGCCCACACCCCACCTAGAAAACCCCCTCCTGTCCCCTTTCTTTTCTTTGCCTCGGGACCCCGCGCCCCTTCACTTTCTCTCTTTCTTTCCCCCGTCTCTCTCTTTCTCTTTCACACAAGATCCCACTTCTCCTCTCCCTTGCCTCTTTTCTGTCTTCTCCCGTCCCTTCACCCTGACACCCCTATTCTCTCCCTTGTCTTTTCTTCTGATCACTTCTCTCGTGCCGCTTAGGAGAATTTTTCTCCCCTGCCCACCTTTCTGTCACCTCTTGTTTCCTCCACTTGCGCTGTGACTTCCCTCTTTGGGTTACCTTACTGTTCGACGGTCCTTGCCATTAAGGGGAAGCACTTTTCCCTGTCTGTCTTTGACTTAGAGTACAACCACTCGAGTGCAAGGAGCGAAAGGTCGTGGCCACCTCACCCTACTCGCTGCTCCTACGACCCTCTCTCCCACTTGCCACTCCTGCTGGCCCACGACTCGAACGCCTATAAAATGCGAATCTCTGGCTCCTCTACTCCCCTTGGTTGCCGATAAAGAGGAACTCATGTGTTGAAACTAGCCAATCATACTAGTAGATCGAAATTTTGTGAGTTAAGGCAGAGGGTTCGGAGGGCTGAGCAGAGATTCGTAACCACAAGAGGAGGAGGGTGAGGGTGATAGCCTAACCTCGAGCCAGCCTTGCACGTGACTAAACGCCTGAACGATTATATGTGGTATCTTGATGATTGTTCGATTCTGTTTTTGTTGTTTTACTTGCTTGTGTTTTTGCCTTGCTGAACTGGTGTGTGGTGATGTTTGAACCCTGAATCTGTTTAATGCACTCTGATGGCAGTGGCCATCGAGCCACTGCCGTGCTTGGGCTGCTGTCCCTATGGTGTTTGGCTAGGGATATGGGGTCGGATTTGGATGGTTTTGTTCTGTGTGCGTGCTGGTATTCTCACCATGCCTCTATTTTGCTGATTTTCGATGTGGGTGGGATTTTGAACTGTACCAGTATGAAAAGATTTTGTGCGTCCTGGCACTGCACGGGTTTACCAGCACCAGTGCAGTTGCTAGTTTTGCGCTGGTGTAAATTGTGTTGTCTGATTTTGCTGGTACCACTACCCTACCCCCCTGTTGCGGCTGTTATGGTGTTATCAGCACAGCATCAGATACTTGGTGTTGGGCCTCGCTGTTTTGGTTAAGGTTCGAAAGCCCAGAAGTGATGACTGGGCTTTGGTCTGTTTTTGAATCGGGCCACTGAGGCCCAATAAGCCCTTGCTGAACTCAAAATAAATAAAATGGGCTTTAGGCCTTTAGGCCTCTCTTACCCTACAGATACCACGTAACCACAATAATGGATCCTTAATTAAATAAAACAATATGGTTATAAGTATTTTTCGGCTTGGGTCCTGTTTGGACCGAGTGGGTTAATACAGATACTACAAAACTAGTGGCCCGGCCCATAATACTTAGTAACTAGACCCGAGAATAAAAGGACCGAGAAAGGTATTAATTGGGAAATGACGATTATAAGCCCGTGCAGCGAGAGCTACGGCGATGACGTATGAGTCTCGGGCTTCCGATCCCACTCAGGATTAACACAAACCAAACATAAATTAAAAATAACCAACTTGTGTTTCTATATATTTTCTATATTATATTTATCACAATAAACAATATAACGTATAATATACGGCTCAGTTACATAGTAGGATAGTAGTTTGGCACGACGTCGTATTTGACATGATGACACTTGATTTATTAATAATGCGTAACGAATAAATTAAGTAACTAAACTTGACATAATACTAAACAATATAATTTAAGTAATTATAAGTGTTACTAAGTGTAATGTATAGATATAAATATATATATATATATATATATATATATAGATATATATATACACATAAATATATATACAAAATAACCAAATAATAAATTACATATATACGAGCATGTATATAAGTTTATAGATATGATTATATGTTATACACATATATATATATGTATATATACTTATATATGAACTTATATATATATAAATATATATTTAATTAAGTACACTCAAATCACCACCAACCATATTGAACTAAGTATAATTATATAAATAATATTATATATTGATCAATTCCTCTATAAACGCATAACTAATATAATTACACATATTCGTTAGTATATAATTAACTATTTTTGTTTCTTCTTTTGATTAGTTAAATAATAAAAGTCCAACTAAAAGTAGTTGATTTTATAACATGCTTTCATCGTGATGTGTTATTTACATTCTTTGCCTTATCGTCCTGACGTCACATTGAATAATGAGAATAGTAACACACTCAGAACCACATTTAAATTAAAAGGACAGAAACAAGTGATTGTACCCACACTCACTGTGCAGCCGGGAACACTGCACGCAAGACTTGACTAAGTGATAATATTGAATAAAATAAATTAGGAGCATCAAGGACGTCTCAAACGCCGTTACATTGTCATTTGATTTCACTTAATATGTTACAAGTCCCTCGACTAATTAAACGAACTCGAAATAAATAAATAGGAGACCTAGTCGACTCGGACCCGCACACAGGGGACGAGACTGACGCAGCTGCATACGACGCTGAGGTCAGCGTGGACGCAGCAGATCCTTCGATAGAGTAGCTAGCACTTCTTTCCAGGTGTGGATTCCTGGGGATTATATTCCTTTCTCTCTTCTTTAGGACCTACCAGTCTTACCTAAATTGAACTGCAGTACCAAATTACCAACAATTTATAATCAGGCCCGTAGATCTTGAACTGTCATGAATTCATATTGGTAACTGAACCAACTATTTTGACCAACCGGCATTGCATGTCACTTGCATTCATATTGCACGTGAGATATGTTATATGGATCGTATAGGCTATTAGACTACTTATAGAGCTATAGGTAGATGCGTATCAAATATTATTTATATATTCTCGTTGGGAGTGATGAGAGTCGGGCCGGTGAGTCTAGCTAGAACGAATGTAGTCTGGGGGCATCGTGAGGATGGATTACGTACGCAAGCTCAACGCCCGTGGGGTCCATTTCTCGGGATGTCCCTAAGGACATTCGATCACTGCTCACCAACGATGACCATCACTTGGTGGCTCGTAGTGCCAGTTCGAGTATTTGATTTTCAAGATCCTTACTAGTATAATATTATAATATCTTCCTTTGAGTGATTAAGGTTCGGTTTCTCAGTTTAGAGTATGCGTGTCATATGTGACGTATTGGAGCTATTCCGTTCTTTATATTTCTATTAGCCGATGTTTCGGGATCTCCTAATATTCGAAGGACTTCCTCCTTTGGCCCCTGGTTGGTACAGAGGAAGTTTGGGGCTCCCCTTTGGCCCCTGGTTGGTACAGGGAGTTCCCTTTTATTATTGTTACTCAAACGGGTAGTCGGTTCCTTATTTCCGTATGACGGCTGAGACCGAGAGTTTAAATTTATTTTCTTATCTTTTGTGAGGGTAGGTTTCTCGGTTCGCTTTTTGATCGAGTGTGTGCTTTTATAGCCGCTCATGCATTTACCAGGGCGTTTCGTTCTGGAAACTCAGATTTTAGTTAGGCCGTGGTTGATTTGAGACCCGTCCAACGATTACGTTGGGACTGTGGTTGATCTGGGACCCGCCTAACAATACCCCTAGGCTTGTGGTTACGACCCGTCTGAGGGGGCGAATCCTGAAGTTCTACACCCGCGGTTTCCTAATTTGACAAATTCTTTCTTTGTTCTGGGAGCCTTGATGTTATTCACCTTACTATTTATATATGCTATTATTCCTCATATCACTTTTGGGTTTCTTTCTCGTTTCGTCTGTTGGATGGACTCATTGTTAAAAATGTGAAATGGCTAACTGATGCATATTTAGGTTATAATTAAAACTCAGTAAATATGAAATGGTTCGACTTTGAATCAGATATAATCCCAAAGGCTGGACCTTAATCCACACTGAGTAAATTTTATAATTTACTCACGTTCCACGGTTGGTTGTGGGGTCTAGGTAAGGAGCAGGAGTTCTTTTGCTGTCTAGAGGAGAGCGCTAGGATGGAGTCCCCAGCGTCTTCCGTTTTGAGGATCAATCCATTTGTTTTCTTTTATTCCTTTTGTTAGGATTAGTGTGTAGTAGGTTAGCTAGGGTCGGTCCCACATCCTTTGATGGGATCGCCCTCTTTAGTATGTATTTTTCTTTTGTTTTGCTTCCGCTGTAAACCTTGTATCCAGACGTTGGATTAATATATATGTATTTGTTGGATGTTCATGTATTGTGTGTGAAATGTGTGTGCTTTTCCTTATATTAAGTATAATAAACTATTCTTACTTATATTTCTGAGTGGTCAACTAAGCCTTTCGTGTACTAGAAATCAAGTACACGTGGCGGGATTAACACCCCTAAGTTAGTCATTATTTCTAGGGTGTGACACGACCCATGACCCAAAAGTTGTTGACACAACCCGACCCGATCTCACCCGACCCGATTCCAACCCGACTATTATAAACGGTCAAACTAACCCGACCCGACCCAAACCCGCCCGACCGACCTGACTTGCCACCTCTACCAACTATTGATATCGATTTTATTATGGACATTTAGTTGAGTTATAATGCGCATTATTTGAATTATTATGCATGTTATATCATAATTATTTCAGTAAAAAAAAATAACATGTATAACTATTTCATTACAGAAAATAACATGCATAATAACTCAAATAATGTGCACGATAACTCAACTAAAGATGCATAATAAAATTGACAACATGTATAACTATTTCATTGCAAAAAATAACATACATAATAACTCAAATAATGTGCATGATAACTCAACTAACTGTGCATAATAAAATCGGTATCAAATATGATATCTACGTATCAGCTCCCATATAATATATATACTGATTAAGGCCAACAGATATCATCACAATAAACAGATAAAAATAACTACCAGAATTTAATTTGCTAATCTAAGTGGTGCTTAAATTATTAAACTACACGTAATTTGTTGACAAATATGATTTCTGTTTTGAACTATAAACATAATCGCAAGTAACTGTACAAGTATACAGGAAAGGGGAGGAGCATATACTGATATCCCTCCAAATCTTCCATTGGAATTTGGAAGGAAGCTCACACCTTTCCCAATAACCACGTGGAAGCATCACATGCTACGAGACACGAGCTTATCAATGCCATTAACTTCTCTAATCCATTTAATTATATTATACTGACACTTGTAAAGGACCAGCAGGGAAGCTTAGCAAATAATTTATTCGGATTCAGAACTTGTTTCACAAGGCATTTTATATGTTTTGGAAATGATCATGTTTTCGAGGTGTATATATATAGAGAGAGAGTGTGAGGTTATGGTATTTCGCAAAGCACGTGTTTTGCAATTATGGATTATTAGATCACACTTTGTGATTCGTGTCAACATGATATTTCAAGATCTAATAATTCACAATTGCAAAGCACGTGCTTTACAGAACACAATAGCCTCACTATATATATATAGAGAGAGAGAGAGAGAGAGTTGTGCTATTATGTTTTGCAAAGCGCGACAAAATGCCCGCTTTGCGATTGTGAAACCATTGAATCTTTGATCATCATGTTGGCACAAATCACAAAATGCGATCCAATGTTTCACAATCGCAAAGAGCACGTTTTGCCGCGTTTTGCAAAGCATAGTAGCACAATTCTATATATATATATATATATATATTCAGTTTGAAGTTTTGGTTAAATCACTGTGTTAGAACCGAGACTACTGCTCTAAGATTTAATTAATTTCAATAGAATTCCGTCGATTGATGACAATTAAATTGAATGCACAACTTGAGATGAGATGTAAAAGTATTTGAAATATTTACCATATAGAGAATGGTGATTGAATTTCAATTCACTCAACTTTTTTAATAGTATTTCTCTGGTTCTGTGTGGTGCTCTGAAATTTAGAGTAAATATTCAACGGTCAAGATATATGTTTGTACAAGTACAACAAAAAGAATCATATAAAATAATAAGACATATATAATTTGCAAATAATTTAATAGTCTAATATTAACTAATTAGAATGACTTCAATTAAATCACAAATTCAATTTTTCGTGAACACAACTGAACTCGTCATGTTAAGATGCATTTAATAAAAGAAACTAAGAATTTCGAAAACTCTTATATTTTCAAAAAAAAAAAAAAAAAAGAACGCACGAAAATTTTCTAATAATGAAGATAATCTTTTGATTTGGAAGTAATTTTGTGAATGAAACGTGACTAGCCATTTGCAAATCTCTAATAAAAGATAGGATAATGTTTTGTAGACATCACATTTGATATCAACTATCGATACCGATTTTATTATGCACATTTTTTGAGTTATCATGCACATTATTTGAGTTATTATGCATGTTATACCATAACTATTTCAGTACAAAAAATAACATGTATAACTATTTCATTACAAAAAATAACATGCATAATAACTAAAATAATGTGCATGATAACTCAACTAAAATTGCATAATAAAATCGATATCAATAATCGATATCAAATATGATATCTATGTATCAGCTCTCATAAAAATATTATGATAATAAGCTGACATCAGGCTTGCGTACTTGGTGCCGTGCTTATTTGTCTGTTCCGACCGCAAAGCATGGATTTAAGCTCATCTCTTTATTGTTAATTAATCTAACAAGCTTCGTTATTAATTAAAAAAAATAATAATAATTAAAGCTACTCGACCTTAGCTTGCTTCGTATGGTGCCTATCCAAAGAACTTTTTGAATCATTAAAATTAACAAAGATGAGGATCAAACAAACTAAATTTAAATATCAACATGAATTATATATTCATTTGAGTTTTGATGATGCAATTTTTTACATAATGATGAGATCAACGTTATTCAAATTTAAATTATCTAAAATTCTTTCAGTTGAATTTCGAACTTATAACCTCACACACAATATACATTGTTCTTAGCCACGAATTTTTATTCGGTGGAACACTCCAACTAAAAATGGACAAAACATATTTTTCCTACAGTTTATTTTCTCTTGCCCGTACAATACCGTACAACGTCGATCGATACTGTGTGCATATTTTCGTGTTGCTCAATATGTTAGAATAATTGTCTATTTCAGGAGATATGAACTCTTTAACAACATAGCTAAGAATCAGTTAATAGATCAAAAATACTCTTTTTTTTATCATTTTTATTCTTCTTATGACATTTTTGCAATTAATATCATATGGTACAACTTTTTGCATTAATTGTCAGGACAACTCATTATTTCATGTGCCGTACAAATTTTATTGACTGCTAAATATAAATAATAAAGCATGTTTCAGTACTAAATGTCTTTTACTTTGAAAGGGGTAAGAATTGGAACGAGATCTTTTACCGCGCAGCACCGATACTGTGCGTGCTGCGCAACAAATTTCAAGCTTTGATTTGGTATCAGACTCCTCTTGAATCAAATCTGGGCCGTTCGTAACTTACAGCGCATAAAATCTGAGCCGTCCGTCGGTGCTGCGCGGTAGAAGATCAGCTTCCGTAAGAATTATTGTCACTGTTGAAAATTTTCCAATGTAACTCATGTGAATGAGATTGCATTGAGAGGTAATTTTATCATACATTCAATTTATGGTAAACATTATAATTTTCCAATGTAAATCGACGTGAATGAGATAGAATTGAAAATTTTATGGGAGGACACTAATTAAGTTTTGTATCAAGTTTATTTTTTGTCAATGAATTTTGAATTATTCATTTTTACTCGCTAAACTTTGATATATCTTCAATTTTAGTGACTTATTTATTATTTTTCATAAAAATATTAACAAAATTAACGTGAAGTCTAAATCTTTGTAATAATTCATCTTTCAGATATAGTTTCTATGTAGGTGTTACGCTGGTTATCGTGATTTTTTTTGATGAAAATCAATGTGAAAGTGATTAAAATTAGAGATATATCAAAATTCAGTGATTAAAAATGAATAACTCAAACGCCAGCAATAAAAAAATGTATTTGATAGAAAATTGTTTAGTACTCAAATAATTTATTATTCAAATCGAATTCTCTAGCTTCCAAGGTACACTCTGCCCATCTAAAGCTATAAATTCTTTAATAATTATTTTATTGAGTCTAATATAAATAGGCGACTAGAATAAAACATAGGGGCACATGGGATAGATGCTTCTTATTCTAGGTTGGCTTTTGTGGAATAAAGAGAATCCCAGTCACAGACAGATAACAACCCCAATTCTCTCTAGAATATTTTCTATACAATCTCCCCTTATATTACTAATTATTATTTCCAAGACGCAAACTCTAACTGTCCCAATATCATCATGTCTTGACGACCAGGTATTGAAAGTCTAAAGGGTCGGATCGGACTTTATAAGTGTCGGATCTAGAGAGCCTACGAAAGAGCCGGGTAAGAATCGGATCTAAAGAAGACTTAATAGGAGCTGAATAATAAGAGATTTGTTCTAAGAAAATAGGTCCGGTCCTTCTAAGGCTCGGCCCTTATCAGGCCCTCGAGGTTGTAGAGGGCCAGATCAAGGTCGGGTAATAAGGGTTTTGGTCTCTTTTTTATTTATTTTTAATTGTGAAATGTTTACTAATATTTATATGAGGAGCTGATAAGGGTCTGAGGGGCTGACGTGGATCAGGGTTGCAGAGTGCCGGATCAGGACCAGACGAGGTCGGGACTTGAGAAGGCCGGGTAAATAGGAGCCTGTATTTTTGGAACGAATCCGGCCCTTATAAGGCCCGGTCCTTTCAAAATCTTACAAAGGGCTAGATCTGACAAGGACTTTACAAAGACCGGGCTGGAGGCCGAAGGCTTATGGCATATCACAACGAGCAGAGATCTGGGATGAAGCCATATCAATGCGACAACTTTTTTATTTTCAGCATTTTTTAATTATATCTTTTGAATTATTGAAAGTGACTATTTTTTATGTTTAATATTGATAATTTATTATGATTTTAGTTAGGGTCACTTTAAAATATCGAAAACACGTACTTATAAAATTCTAAAATAAAAAATTATTGTTTTCTATAAAATTTTGATATAAAGAAATTGTTAAGCATGATAAATCAAAATTTGAATAGTTTGAGTTGAGAACAAGAGAGACATCGATGATTCTAGGATCGAGCACCATAACTTTACTCAAATAATTATACTTAGTATTGATAGTGTTCAAAGAAAATATGTAAATCTTATGTATAATCATTTTTCTAATTGTTAAATCTATTAATTGGAAGATATATGATTTTTTTTATGAAAAAGGTGATTATAGTTGGTACTATAGTACTTCAAATTAATTTGAAAAGTATGTGTATTTTATAACAAAATGTTGTTTATTCACTATTCTACTATTTTGTTGAAGTGAACGTGAAAGTGATTATACTTGCTACTGATATGATTTTAAAGCAATATGTGAAATTTTTATAGCGTTATAGAATGGCAACAAATTACTTTTTATTTAGTAGTTGCAAATATTCAATTTGAAAAATTATTAAATTAGTGGACGACACATTCAAATAAAATTTGAATTTCTTAGCTCGGTTAAATTCACTGCTGGTGTCACCCTTAGTCATATAAACAATTTTATTTAGTATTTGGCAACTACAATTATATCTATCAATTGAACGAACGTAATTATCAACTATTAAGCTTATTATTTTGTATACATTTTTGTAAATTTGTATGCAGATTTATTGCGTTTCCTAATTAACAATTATATATTTTTAAATAAAATTCTATTGACAAATATGAATAAGAACAAAATATTCATTTTTGGACAGGGATGCACTAGGATTTGAAAGCTAAAGATCTCCCATTTAATCATCAAAAATAGCACTAACCATGGATAAGTGTTGCTATCCACACAAAAATGTGATTCAAACATGATTTAGTAAGTTATGAGTAGTGTTGGTTAGTGCTATTTTGCTAATCCAACAAAATGGTAGAATTAGCAAATTAGCACATGTCATGGTTAGCAAAATTATTATTTTATTACATTGTAATCATCATCTTGATATTATTATTATTTAATATTATTATTATTATTATTATTTTAATTGTCATTATTTTATTATTATTATTATTGTCATTATTATTTTATTAGTATTATTATAATTGTCATGATTATTATTTTTATTATTATTATTGTAATTATCATTATTTTATTATTATTATAATAGTCATTATTATTTTATTATTATTATTATTATTTTAATCGTCATTATTTTATTATTATTATTATTATTGTCAAAGTTATTTTATTAGTATTATTATAATTATAATTGTCATTATTATTATTTTTAATATTATTATTCTAATTATCATTATTTTATTATTATTATAATTGTCATTATTTTATTATTATTATTATTGTCATTATTATTTTATTAGTATTATTATAATTGTCATTATTATTATTATTTTATTATTATTATTGTAATTATCATTATTTTATTATTATTATTATAATTGTCATTATTATTATTTTATTATTATTATTGTAATTGTCATTATCATTATTATTATTATTGTAATTTTTATTATTTTATTATTATTATTATTATTATTTTATTAATATTATTATAATTGTTATTATTATTATTGTAATTATCGTCATTATTTTATTATTATTATTGTTATTATTATTAATTTATTATATTATTTACTTTAATATTTTGTACTATTGTCATTTGTGTTATTATTATATTATCATTTATTATTATATTATAAATTGATATCAATATTTTATTATTTTATTATTATTATTATCATTAAAAAAACTAAAATAATTTATTATTTTACTAATTTTCACTATCACTACTCCAAATGTGCAATCCAAACAACATTTTCACTAACCTAGATAGCACAAAATTAGCACTATTTTTGCACTAATCTAGATAGCAAAAAATAACCACTATTTCGACCACTAATTTAAATAGCACTATTTTTGCACTAACCATGACATGGTCCAAACGCACCCTTTATGACATGAATCTAGATGATTTTATTTGGAAGCAAGCAGAGAGGTCATGGAGGTGGGGTCCGGATCTGCTATAATTTTGAAGAAAAAGAGGATCCTATTATTTAACTGTAGACCGTCAGATTAAACAGACGAACAAATTTGACTAAGGAGACAAATTTTTTGGTTAATCTGATTCGTTGATTACATTAAACGACTGAAATTAAGAAAAGTAGAGTCCTGATTTTCTTTTTGTTTTTTTTGAAAAGTAAGTGATCTCAATCCCATGGAGGTGAGATCAGATTGTGAATATGCATGATTAGAGGTGGCAGAACCCGACTCGGCCCGACCTGAACTCGACCCGACTCGACCCGGGATGATTCGTAACCCGGGACGAAGCGACACATGAGCGACCCGAGCCCGACCTGACCCGAGACGACCCGTAACCCGAGAAGGCGGGACACATGAGGACCCAAGCCCGACCTGAGATGACCCGTAACCCGAAATGGAGTGACACAAGATAACCCGAACCCGACCCGACTTGACCTGATACAACCTGTAAAATAATCTAATTCTATCTTGCCAACATCATAATCTAATTTGACTAACATATTAACATCAAATAAAGTCAATATTTACTTGTACAATTTAATAACGCGATATGATCTTATCTGATTGAACTTAAAACTCAAAATAATACTTGAAATTTGTCGGTGCAACTCGACCCGAACCCGACCCAGTCTCGCCCGACCCGACCCAAGATCTGAAAGTTGTCGATGCAACCTGACTCGGTCTCGCCCGACCCGACCCGTCACCCGAAAAAGATCAACGCAACCAGACCCGAAACCCGACCTGACCTCGCCCGACCCGACCCATGACCCGAAAGTTGTCGATGCAACCCAACCCGAAACCCGACCCAACCCGATCCCAATCCGACTATTGTAAACGGTCAAACTAACCCGATCCGATTCGGCCCGTCCCAAACCCGCCCGACTGACCCGACTTGCCACCTCTATGCATGATTGAACGTGGGACATTAAATGCCACCGAGTTGGATGAGTTCAAAACATGGCAATTGGTTGTTTATTTATACTTATTTAATTAATACTTCATAACTAACCCTAAAAAGCCTTGATTGGTGAGAAGATAGTACTAAAATAGGGATGGTAGTGTGGTCAAGTGGTACAAATTTTTAATTTCAAAAGGACACGGTTTTGCCTCCACCTTATTTGTCCACAAATTCAACAAACTATTTCTACAATTTGATTTGATGGTAGTACACTTTCCTTTTATAAAATCAACTTTTGTTGAAATAAATTCTATGGATTTTACCATGGAAGTATCCTTGATTTGAATTATTTATAATTTTGTTTGATGTATTGTTGTCGTAGGTAGATCTTTTTAAAATCTTAAAATATCAAGTATCTAAGTATGAGAAAAATAAAGAGTAGGATATGGTGCTATGCATAATTTTGATAAGTTCGTACTATGCGTTCGTATATCAACTTTCGTGACTCAAACAATCAATTTGAGTCATCCAATGTTTTCTCCATATAGAAATCTTATTAGAAAAATAAAATTTTCATTTTTTTGAAACTTTTTTCTATTTCATATTTAAATTTTTTTTTGATCTAATTATTTTGTACCCTCCAACAACAATATTTATTAAAATTCGGAACCAAAAAACAGGAATAAATAAAAAAATTACAAATTTTGGTTTCTAGCAACATTTCAGCATGGAGAATACATTGAACGGTTCACATCGAACATTTAAATCATGACATTTGAGACACGAGCACATAGTATGGGCTCATCATATCTTAACTATGAGAAGCTTGTATTTTTATCTTGCAAAATTTAAGTACAAAACATTGATAAATAGTGAAAGCAAGAGGCTTAATTGAAAGAAAAGATGATGTGAACGAAATTGGGGTGTAAAGTTGGTGTGCATAGAAGAATTTTCCTTTGTAGACCATTACAAAGATAAAAAAAAATGTCAAGGAAAAGCTCTTTTGTTCACAAGGCCGTACCTACTGGCTAGGAAGCGGATTTTCTGCCGCGCAGCAATAACAGACGCTCAAGATTCTCTGCGTTGTAGGATACGGACGGTTTAAATTTAATTCAGGAGATCTGACATTATAAAATTTAGCTTGCACGAATCTCGATGCAAATTAAAGATTGAGATTTACCGCGCAGCACGCACAATATTTGTGTTGCGCGGTAGAAGATATCATTCCCTACTACCTAGCCTTGCGATACCAAGCTGTCATTTGATGATAAGCTTAGTATGAGTTCAGGAGAGATTTTTATTATAAAAAAAATAGACGGAGAGGATTTTACGGAAAATTGAAATTTTCAGAGAATTTTAGAACATAATCACATATATAGTGATATTGTTTTTATATTAAATTTATTTCATTGATAAATACTGGCATAACAGCATAAAGACTGATTATCCTGCTTTGTCAGATCTGACGTGTAGGTGTAGCTAATCCTTAATCCTATATGTTAATGTACCTAATATTTAATTTAATTTCTTTATGATTTTGATAATGCCGTACCAACTTATACATGTTTAAGCAGGAATCCGAATCTGCTGTTATTTCGAGGGGATAATAGAGTTCTGTTATTCCACTTATCTGGAGCGTTTGATTCGCACGGAACGATTGTGATCGGCCTCTCTCCTCGGCTTCTCTCTCCTCGATCTCTCTCTACTCGGCTTCTCTTTCTTCGATCCGACAGTTTATTTCGAATTCAATGACTCAAATGAAAATAACATAACTCTGCTATTCGGTTCGAAAAAACAGCAGATACCGATTCGTTTAAGCAGCAGTGACAAAGAATATTTTTGGGCCAAGATTAAGCCTTCTTTTGAGCGATAACACATCGATTATATACATTTTAATTAAGAAACTCATATCTTTCTCATTATTGTATTACAAGCTAATAATGTGTGCGACTTCGCTAATGTTTTAACATCAAATCAAAAGAAAAACAGAGGAGGGGTTAGGTCATTATTGAAACCATGTACTCTAGCTAGCTTGATAGAACTAATTGTTCAATTAATGTTAATGGGTTTCTGTAAAGAACTAAAGATGCCATTAATATAATATCAAGTTACACTGCAAGTGGTCAGAACTCCGAAGTACAGTTTGAATAGGAATTTTTTTTATAAAAGGTCTACGAAAATGTTCTGCCAATTTCAAGTTCGATCCTATCATTGATCTACACTGGACGCGTTCCGTTGAGTTCTGACGAAAATTGTTTTACTTATGATGCATGTTGATTTCGTTATTATGCATGTTGTTTTTGTTATTGTGCAACTAATAACATATATAACAGTCAAAATACTTATGATTTATATGTTAAGTTCATTATATTTTTTTGTTCTATTTATAATTTATTATGTTTTCGTTATTATGCATGATGTTTTTGTTATTATGCATGCTATTTGTATTATTTTGCATATTAATTACTTGTATAATAACAAAAACAATATGCATAGTAACAAAAACATTCTGCATAATAAATAGAATAATTTTTAAAATAAATGCAACTGGACCTGTCATGTTGGGATCGATGGAGTGATCAATGAAGAGATCGATATATCAGCTCCCAAAGGTCTAATAATAAATCAGAGTATATGTAATGACTTAGCCACCCTGAAAAAATTTAGAAATGGTCGGAAGCACTATTTTTAATAGCATCCCTAACTTCCATCAATTATTTCATTATTTTCCTCAATTTTCTTCTTTGTCTGGACCCACTTCACTACAAAACTATCGTCCACTAGGGACACTACTAATACACTACTATTAGTAGTGTCCCTAATGATATTACATTTTATTTTCAATTTTGTTAATACTAAAAGCAATATATGACACAAAAAGATTATAACAAAAGTCTCCTTCAAAATGAGCAATTGAAACTGTTATATGTAGAATTATTTGGTCTAAACTTAACAGGAAATATGAATAATCCAGTGGTGAAACGCATTGGCTTTGGATTGTTTGATTTGGAATGGTTTGGTTTTGAATCTCGCTAGCGCCCCTAAGTGGGTGAATGAGTTACGAAAGAATCTGAGAGCTCCCAGTATCATTAGAGAAAATTTGTAATTTAGAATAGAACATTATCAGGGGCATGAGATGTAGTCCTGTATTGAACGTTGTCGAGATCTCTAAATCATTTGGTGCGCTCGAAATCCCCAAGCATTAATAGAGCTCCGTCTTCAATTCATCATGCATCGAAAAATTACTCGCAGCCTTTTTATAGTATTGAACATCGCATGGAACATGTTGGATAGTACATTCGATGAAGAAACTAATAAAGAACATGTTTTTTAGAAGTTTTTTTTAGAAAGAGTGAATTTAGGATTTAGATTTTGAGGACTTACGGGTGAAAATACGAAAAAATGAGAGAAGAGGAGAAGACAAAAAGTGAAAGAAGAAGAAGAAGAAGAAGAAGAAGAAGAAGAAGAAGAAGAAGAAGAAGAAGAAGAAGAAAATGGTTGGCATGTAACATCAAATCATTTGAAAAATTAGGAGCGCTACTGTTAATAGCGCCCCTAATTAGTTCTTGTCACTGAATTGTGGGCCCAAGACATTTAGATTGACAATCAATAAATGCAGATGCACACATCAAATTCTCACAAAACATAGGGGCGCGATTGTTAATAGTGTCACTAAATAATTTATCTCACTAAATGTGGGCCCAAGTCGTCAGGTTGGGAAGTTAGACAGGCAATTAATGAAGAGGCAGAAAAAATGAAAGATAAATTAGGGTTACAATTAATAGTAGCACCTCTAGTTGGATGAAACTGAGAGCTCTCGGGTTCTTCCAAAACCAACTTATCAATCTAGGATCGCGACTAACAATAGCGCCTCTAATAAATTGGGCAAAATAAATGATCTAGCAGGATTCAAATCCAAGTCATTCCAAATCAAGCACCCCAAGACATTGCACCTCCACCACTAGATCATTTGTATTTCTCGTAATGTATGAACAAAAATTGTACTTATGACCACTTTTAAATATGACAAAAATTGCTATTGCTATATTGCTTTATTATCATTTTTATTATAATCACTATTATTATTACTACTATTATTGTTATTATTATTATGAATAATATTATTACTATAACAACTTTTCTTATTTTCATTATTATTTTTATTGTTTTTGTTATTATTATTATTATCATTATTATTTCATTATTATTATTATTATTATTATTATTATAATACTATTGAAGTACATTATCATTAAGAGAAATGAAAACAAAATGTAATCTCTTTAGGAGCGCTATTAGTAGTAACATCACTAGTGGACGATAGTTCTGCAATGAAGTGGACTCCAGACAAGAGGAAAAACTGAGGAAAATAATAAAATAATGAATGAAAATTAGGAGCGCTATTAACAGTAGCGCTTCCGGTCATTTTTAATGTTTTACAAAGATGCTAGACCATTACATATACTAAAGCTCACTATTAGACTTTTTATGGAAATTTTCCGTTTGAATAATGAGAAAGATATTGTCAATATACTCAAGTTACACTACAGTGGATTTTAGTTGAAGGCTCCAGTAAGATAGGATATTATTTTTAAAAATAAACTAGAGGTTACATGTGCTTAACTTAGAAATGATACTGACAACAAGGTAGGATAGAATTTTGAACTAATAATACAAACCAATTTTCTTGGTGCACAACTGTATACACTATTTGTTCCGTTGGTGTCACCTACCCATGTTTAAAGCATGAAAATTAATAGTTAAGGGATCTATCATAAAATTTCACAAGGAATGTACATTTTAATTGTACCCCAATGATATGCAAGCTAGCTATGTAGTAGTTGAATCCTTTTTTTTTTTCAAGCAAGGTTTTTTTTTTTTTTTGATTGGTTCACTTGAAAGGTGACTGGATTTTTACGGTCACAAGAAATAAATATAATATTTTAATTCTCATTGATTTTATAGTTACAAGAATACTATTACCGTTGCGTAGTTTAGAGATCGAATCACAGAGATAACTGATTCTTTTTTCATATGCAAACTATTTGATTTAAACTACAAAAAAATAAGAGTTGTTTGATTTTGTTGATGTTTTTTTTTTGTAATTAAATTAAACTTATGTAGCGCTAAGAGACTGCAAAACAAATCACAGATAATACAAATAACTAGTTTTATAGGGTTACTATCAACTACTTATTATGTTTATTAAGTAAATGGTGTTTTGTTTATAATAAAGAAGACACAGTTCTAGCAAAAGCCAGTGTCTACATCTCTATGGACATACACATAGCCAGAGTAATACAATTGTCACGCTTAAGTACTCCAACTATACTAAACTGAATTCATTAAGATCAACTTCTCAAAATCAATAAGCAAGGTCTCTAATTAACAATGCCACGATTAAGTACATAGAAATTAATTAGATTGCTTCTTTGGTGTTGGATCTAAATGTTACAAGACATATCAAATATTTGATTCTATTGTTAGAAAACAACAATTAAAATCAAAGAACAATTCAGAATTCAAACACAAAACATATAGATTGATACTTAAACAAATATTACAAGAGTTTCAAGTTTACAACCATAGAAAAATATAAAATAAACTAAGTCAGACATGACTAAGGATCAAAAACAGCTAAACATAATAAGAAAATAAAAGAAGAAGAGATACAACTATGTCACTAGATCAAATCTTGCCTTCTTATTCTTCTTCAGACCCTAAATAATGCTCTTGAGACTAATAACTGACTCTCAAAAGTTAGATCTGTGTTGGAACTCTTAGAACATAAATAAACTATCTCCAGAACTCCAGATATATATAGACAATCACATCCCTGAGTTTAGAACTATTGGAATAACAAAAAATAACTGTTTTTCAAATTTAGACTTATTGGTTCGACCGAACAACACTTCTGCTTCGGCAGAAGAAATTGTACAAAAGTTCAAGACTTAAGGAAAATTTCCAAATCATACTTCTGGGAAGAATTTGTACTGGTTCGGCCGAACCAGGAACGCCCGAAGTACTTGCTCTGATTCCATAGCCAATTCTTCAGAAACTTCGATTTGGGGTTGTTTTTGTACTGGTTCGGTCAAACAGGATTCTGCTTCGACCGAATCACTCAATACTAGTCCAGTACTTAGTCACTTTCTCCAGAACTTGAGTTTTTGGTTTGTTTTTTATCTGGGAGTTTGGTTAAGAGTTGGTGTGAAATTCCTTGACTTGTGCATTCTTCAGAATAGCTCCAAATCGTCCAATTTGTATTCAAAAGTATTCTAATTTGCACAAATTTTGAAACACAACATATCTTGGAAACTAACTTTAACTCTTGTATAATTTAAACTAAATTAACTCTAATTAACCCTAAACTTGCTCAGAATCAGTACAATTAACCCATGTAAAAGTCTACATGAATTCCTCTCATCAAATACTCCAAGCCTAAACCTTTGCTTGTCCTTAAGCAAGATCAAAACTTAAGGGATAATTGGGGCTGATTGTATTCAACAAAATCAAGTCTCTAAACTAATTCCTAAACAACGATAGGTTTTACAAGTGTTTAGTCAAACCGAAAAGAAGTTCTAGGGTTTCAATTTGGCTTAAAATCAAACTTGAACTATCCAAATATTTTTCAGAAGTCTTCTTTGCATCATAGGAACAATTTTGAATAAGTAAACTTGAAAAACTTGAAATAAGTGCATAATGAAAACCTAAATTGTATGCTTTTTGTTAAAACATGATTTGAGAAAAGTAATTAACCCGCTACTGAACAATCCCTCCATCCAAGTCTTTGAAGATTTACAGAAATCAATTGATGCTTCTATTATGTTCATACACAATCTAATCAAGGATGTTTTTACCCTAAAATCAATTTGAGTTGTTGTAAATGAAAGCAAACTTTGAATTCCTTCTCCAAATTGCACAAGTTCAAACCAATTCTAGAAATCTATTAATTTTTGATTTTTAACTAAGTTGTAGACTGTGCCCGATGACTTTTCTGTTTTCCAGCATGCTTTTTTCGGGGCTCTCAGATTATTCTTTGTTAGCTCTTGTTTTCGAGAAGACATTCTTCAAGGTGGTTGTTTTTTATTTGATCTTTTATTTTCATGCAGATGTATCTTTCCTAAGGACTTCAATCAAACATAACTCACTTTTTTCAGTCAACAACTAGCCTAATTTTGATTTTAATTTGGATTTTTGAGTCTCACGCAAGAAACCAACCAAGTAGAAAGGCTCTACTCTTGAGTTCAGTACTTTAGGAAGTGTTTTGAGACTTGATTTGGACAAATACAACTGATTCTTAATTCAAAGGTTATTTGATATTGATAAATTAACTCAAATAGTTAAGAACATCTTTTTGATAAACTTATGGCTTAATAAAAGTATACAACTATTTCCTGACCAAACATAAACATTTAGAACTTGATGAATGTATTCAATTCAATGATCAGAGGTTGTTTAGTGAGGTAATTACCTTTCTAATTAAATAACTGATTGAGTTATCTAATTTTTTGTTATTTTCAAAGTTTTGTAATTTTTTTGTGTTTTTCTGGGTTTTTGAAATGCAAAACAGAAAGTAAACATGATTCTATCCTAAATGCAAAGTATAAAAATGAAATTTTTTGTTGTGCCATGATGTTATACTAATGAGATCATCGATAAGTTGTGTTGTGAAAAAGTTTTTAAATACCCTTGTTTTTCTATAGTTCGACAAAAACACAAGTTTCAAACCTTTTTGAAAGCAAATTTCAAAGAAAATAACAAAAAATAGGTAAAGATACAATTCCTAATTAAATATTCCAAGCCTATCTAATGAACCGTATCAGTGCAGAAAATAAACTAAGAAAAAGTAAATAAAAGAAAAATAGAGAGCTCACAATGCATTAGATGAAAATGATTGCTAAATTATTGCATTTGCAAGCTCCAAGTCTCTCATTGTTAGTTCATTTGTTGAGTGAGAGAAGTGTGTCTTCTCTCCAATCGACTCTTCGTTGGTGAGGTTGAGTGTTTTAATTTCTTCATATGTGTTGACCAGTTCTACAATCTTGTAGTAGTTTGAGTCGCATTTTGCTAAGTCTTGACTCTTCATTGCATGTCTTAGTACATTGGCAAATGATTCATGGAGTTTAGATACTGTATTAGTTAGAAAAATAGGATCAAGTGCATCAGGAGGCGTTTCGACGAAGTTGTGAAGAGTTTTAGGATGAAAATTCTTGGATTGGCAAAGATTATGGTTGTAAAGTTTGCTGACAAAATAGTCTGCATCTGCCTCCTTACATGCTCGGTTCATCCATCGCTCAGTTGGTCATTCTCTGACGCTTTCTTTGAGTTCCTCATCTAATAACTTGTCAATAACATCAACACTAAAAGCAATTTCAAAAAGCAATTTCATCGTTAGATGAATATTTCATTGATCGCTTGATATGAAAGGTCATTTTCTCTTCTCTATGTTCATAATTATCATTTCGTCATGGACATTGATAATAGCTTTTGCAGTATTAAGAAAAGGTCTACCTAACAACAGAGGTGTATGTCTATCCTCTTCCATGTTTACCACAACGAAATCAATTGATACATAGAACTTACCAATCTGAATTGGTAAATCCTCAACAAATCCTAAAGGTAATTTGATCGATTGGTCTGCCAATTGCAAAGATATTCGAGTTGGCTTAAATTCCCCTATACCTAATCTATCATAAACAAATTTGGGCATTAGACTTACACTTGCTCCTAAATCACATAACACACATTTGAAAGGAACATTTTCTATAGAGCAATGTATGAAGAATTTACCAGGGTCATCCAACTTTTCAGGCAGTTCATTCTTGACCATAGCACGACAGTTCTTATCTAATGCTACCATTTGTATCTCTTCAAATTTATGCATGTTTAAGAGTAGGTCTTTGAAAATTTTGGCATAAGCCGGCATCTGGGTCATTACCTCAGTCAATGGCAGGTTTACATGCAATTATTTTAGCAATTCAAGGAACTTGACTTATTGTTTATCGATCTTTTCATTTTTAAGCCTACCCAAAATTGGTACATACTTATGAGGAGGTATATACGGAGGTATCTTTGAATTTACCTGTGCCGGCTAAACCTTTGTAGCTTCTTTACCTTGTGAATTTGTCGCTTCTTTCTTTGAGACTGAATCCTTAGATGTGGAGATTTGCTCGTTTTCCTTCGCGATTGAGATTGCTTTAGTTGGGCACATTGCTTCGGTTTATTTAGGGTTAAGATCAGGTTTGGGAGGTAGAGTGCCCGGTTGTCGTGCTACTTGAAAGGCTTGTTGGGCAACCTAATTCTCTAATAACTTGATTTGGATTGCAAGCAAGTCTACTTTGATGCTCAGTTCGTCAAACCTCTCGTCCTGGTTAGCATAAATGCTTCCAACATATGTTCTAACTTGCTCTTTGGTTGAGCATTGTTATTTTGAATTGGGAATATGGGGGCATTACCATGGTTACCATAATCTGAATTGTAGTTTTGGTTGGTTTAGGTACCTTGGTTAGGCTCGTTATTCTGTCTCCAACTAAAATTTGGATGGTTTCTCCAACCAGAGTTATAGGTACTTGAATAAGGGTTGTTATTGATTCTGAAATTACCTGATTAATAGCATTAATTTGTTTGATTGTACTCTCATTTACGCCTAAACCACAGTTAATTGCAAGGTGATCAAATCCACCACAAATAGAACAAGAGATAGAATGAGATGGAGTAGTTACCGGATTGATCCTAAACTGATCAATTTTTTTGTTCAATGCAGCAATCTCCGCAACAAGGTCGTGATAAGAACTGACCTCGTTTACTTCTCTCTTCAGCAAAGTCGGTGCGTCTCTTTGGCTGTGCCATTGGCTCTGATTTCACGTCAATCATCTACTAGTTTATATCCATCAACTGCACTCTTGTTCATTAGACTTTCTCCAGCCGCCACATCAGGCATATCCTTATCCCTCAGATGTAAATTGTTGTAAAAGATCTGGAATACGTTCCAACCTTTTATAATGTGGTGTAGATAACTTCTTTGCAACTTCTGAAACCGTTCCCACGCTTCGGTCATTGTCTCATCATGTTTCTGTTGGAAGTTGTGGATCCGATGGCGAAAGAAATTTGTTTTAGAGGGTGGAAAGAACTTGTTTAAGAAGGCATTAGTCACTTTAGACCAAGTGTTCATGTTCTTCGATTGCTGCCCTCTTATCCAACTCTTTGCCTTATCTACAAGCGAAAAGGTAAAAGCCATAACTTTTAATTGTTCGAAATCGATAGTATGCAACTTAATCGTACTGCAGATTTCCTCGAAGTTTGCCAAGTGTTGGGTTGTGTTTTCAAATGGCAACCCATGAAATAAACATCGTTGCACCATATTGACCCATATGGGAGGGATTTGATATTCTTTCACATTAATTGTTGGTACAGTATAATCAAGGTGAATTTCACCAGCCATAGGAACAGTAAGGGCCCTTAGAGGACGATTGAGATAAGCACCCAAGTTGTCGTGTCTTTGTGGTGTTGTAGCCCTTGCTTATGCAAGTTCTCTGTCAATGGCATCACGCTCAACACGAATCGCTTCAAATTGCTGCTCAATTGTAAGTGTTGAACTCATCTTTATCTTCTGGGGTACGGTTGGCAGAGTCAGTTGATGTGAATTAATTCAAATAAAATGCTCTAAATTATACCTAATTCGGTCGCAAGTGCACAACCTAGTCGGGTAGTATTTGGACTGTCGAATCCACAAGGACAATTCGATTTACTAATTTCTAAAACATTTAATAGTCTAAGCTATTCAATATTGGGTTGAGTTTTGTTTCTGAAATTTAAACTAAAACTAAGGAATGTGCATATAATAGAAATTGATGTTATTAAAAGTCTAGATTTTCGGATTTAAACCGTCTACTCAGTTATTTATCTACTCGGTATACATGACTTGACTCGGATTCTTGTTTTAGGTGTATGAAATAAAAGTCGATATCAAGTTCAATTCCTTGATTTTGATACCATATTCAAGTCATATTCAATATCACCATTTTGATACCTAATTGGTATGATCTGAATTCATTAAGCGCAGTGTGATCAATTCAATATTCATTACACATACATCACCTTTCGGTTCTTATGATAACTAATTACTGAATTAATCCAACTCCTAAGTCATCATTTCATCTCTCAATACTTGGCTTAAACTTAGTATATTTCTAAATCCACAGGTTTCACAATTCAATATTTCAACTAAAATTCTAAAATCCTAGTTTTGCAAGACGATATTAGAAATAAACACAACAATCAATCATCAAGTAAATAAGAATAAATCTGAGTAAATAAAATAATAGAGTTTCGAATTTACATTTTCAAACCTAGATAAAGTACTACTCACTAATGAAAAAAAGAAGAGAAAGAGAAACACAATAAGACAATACAATGCATGAAGAAGAGAAGATGAAACCAAGAACCCTGAGATAAATTTCTTCTCCAAGTGCTCTTCTGGCCTTTCAATCAGTCTCTTGATCTCACTCTCTTTTTTCCCTTATGTTTTCCTCACTAAAATCTATCTAAAAATGAAGCATCCTTGGTTCTGGACATTTCTGCAGTTCAAAATTCGAATCTCTGCCAAAGGGTGCAAGTTATGTGCAAATAAATTTATCTAAGTATCAAACTGCACAAGGGAGAGCGAATTTGCGCCTGCAAGGAAGTCACTTGCGACCACAAGAGCCTACCCAGCAGTAGCATCCAACAGCTTGTGCCGACCTTGCGCCCACAAAAGATGGGTTTGTGCCCGCAAGTGCATGTTCTTGCCCCCGCAATGCTTGTTCTTGCGCTCACAACCCAGTTTTTTTTTCTACGCTACGATTTGTATTTTTGTCATATCTACGTCATCTGAACTCCGATTTTGATGATTCAAAGTGCGTTGCGAAGCTAAGAACAAGCTTTAGAGATTTGGCACAATACCTTTGATATTTCATTCTTTATTCCTGCATGTAAATTGCACAAAAATAGGAAATTATCTCAAACTCGTACAAAACAAATGCAAATTAAATTAAATCCTACGAATTTTGGTCAATTTCACGAGATAAATCTTAGATTTTATATATATGAAACACACTTATCAAATTTCCCCAAGCTTAGTCTTGCTTGTCCTCAAGTAGTTCTAAAATCACGGGAATCAAACTGATTCTCGAGAAATTAACCAAACTCATCTAAACACCAGTTCAAAGCTGTAAAAATGGGAAAACTTGTGACTCAATAAAAATGAAGACAATTGGTTGTAATATGGTTCTAAAAATGATGATTCAATTTATGAATTTGATTGGAATATTTTTTGATAGTCTTATTCACCTCACAGACATGATTTTCTTTTTAGGAAGAAATAGAAAAAAATAAAACAAAAGTCTAACCTATACAACATGCAAAATTTCACAGAAATTAACGACAAGTTGTGCATATTTCTACCAATTATTTTGGAAATCATTCGAAAATTTTAAATTATCTCTTTCGACACCACATTCGACGTAATTAAAGTCCACCCCACGACTTCGCTTTTCACTTTCCACTTTGCCTTATGATGTTTTAAAAACTCTAGAATTAACCGAAAAATGTGAAATCCTGAACCTCATGCATGGAGAAAGTTCTCACTTGAATAAATGCTCTCTTGAGGCTGCCTCATGCCGTATTTGGTACATCCGCTCATGGACAATTGTCCTAGCACTTTTGAGGCTTAAAATTACTTATTATTTTGCAAGTATGTCGGGTATATAATTAATCAGCGGAGACCCAAATATATATACATATATGTATTTTTTATTGTTTTTTAATATTTTTATTTATTATATATTATATATATAGTAATTTATCCTTGTTCCAATATAGGTCAAGTTAGGATCCGCGAACTAAAATACACCCATTCTTTAATTAGTCATCTTAATTTTTATTTGGGTTTCTAATTTCTTTTAAAACAACATATGTAATGCAACCATCTATTTTCTTGGTGTGGGTACTCATTTTTTATCATTATGGGCTACTAACAATAGTTAATAAATTTCGAATGATTTTGTAAACAATAATAAGTAGAATTATGCTTAACTTGTGATTGGATTTCTATGAAATTTTTGTAAATAAAGGTGAAGAAAAGAAAAGAAAATTGTTTCTATGTAAACATACAACTAAGTTTAAAATGCAAGGAAAGAAAATATTGTTTTTGTCCGTGTCATGAGGTTATACTACCAAAATCACCAATATGATCGTGATTTTTTTTGGATAAGTCCAAAATTTGGTTTCAATAAGTCACATGTTAACTCATATCTAAACAATCCTACATTAAATTAATTTACTCTACCCCTAAGGTACAAATCCATCTAAATACTCCCCCAAGCTTGAAAATTTGCAGCAACCTCGCTGCATTATCTAAACAAAGAAAAGTAAATAAAGGGAATATGGGAGGAACTCACAAGGTATGAAGGGGTGATGATTTGTGTTTCCACCTATCAAGTGCTCGGTTTACCATCGCGAGCTCGACCATCCTTGTTGCTTTGGTCCATCTTTTCTTTTGATGAGAGAAGTGCTCATCTCCCCTCCAATCGGCTCTCCTTGATCTTTGAGTATGAGTCACTGCTCATCTGCCTCGAATGAGCCCATGCGCTCGCTCAGTTTGTTCATCACGACCATTGTAAACTCTGCTTCACATCCATCCAACAAATTCACCGTTGCAAGTTGTCCTTCTTCCATCGACTTGCACTCCGGTGAACTCCATCCATCATCATCCTTGTTCTTTTTCCTCGCATTAGTTGCATCAATCCTACAAACAACACAGTCATTAGAATGGAACGAAATCAAGTTTTCAACACAAAACAAAACTTGTTCATCTCCAATGTGTAGTGTGAGTTTTCTATTTTTCATATCGATCATTGCACCTACCGTAGCAATGAATGGTCGACCTAGAATAATAGACAATTGAGGATCTTCGTCCATCTCAATCACCACAAAGTCACAAGGAATAAAGAACTTTCCAATTCTGACTGGTACATCTTCTATCATACCTATCTATTTCCTAGTTGATCTATCAACAAGTTGCAATGAAAGATTAATGGGCCACTACAAGAAATAAGAGTTTTTGTGATGATATACTTGTGATGAACACGTTCTCTTCACTATTTTCACCATTTATAGTGATGATTCGTTGTAGGCGTCACTATTTTCACACTTAATTGTGACAAGCACATTCGCCATCACTATAATTATGATTAGTGACATTAAACTGTGACAATCATATTGTCGCCACGAGAAATTTCAGTGTTTGTGATGAATTTATTATTCTCATTGTTAAACTTTATTTTGTCGCGACGATCTTATTAATTTAGACACATTTTTCATTCATGGCAACATAAATTTGTCACTCTATAAAATTAAGAGTGATAATTTACTGTACTTATCACTATATATAAAAATTTTCCTCCAAAAATTTCATTCCCCGCCTAATTCATTTTGAAATCGCGTCAAAGCAGTTTCAATTTTGTACTTGAGTCAATTCTAGAAATGTAATTAAGGGGCATTAATGAAAACCCGTAAAGGTATCCTCTTGCCTATTTCTCATGTAACTTTCCAATTTCCAATCTCTATAATCTGTAGCGATTGAAATATCTTTGGAGAAAACTCTAGAAACACATCACCTCTTAACCTTTCAATGTTTCCTCTTATTATTATTTTTCTTCTGAGAAAAAAAATTGATTTTGATGCATGGTGTTCAAAGTTGATTCGTCTTTCCATCTCTTGTGTTTTTTTTTTTGTGTGTAGGAGAAGACTGTTGGGGTTGAAGGATTTTGCTGGATTATCAAAGTGCAATAATTTATCTTATGCATGCATCTTAAATGGTCTCATCTCCCAAAGTGCAAAAAGGTTTGGTACTATTATTTTGCTTCTCAGTTTTTTTTATACGTTATTGTAGTTTATACTTTTTTTGAGAAAAATAGTATTTATACTTAAACTACCAAATCAAGGAAGATAGCTCAATAGCAGTTCGCAATAAATATTTTTTATTTTTCATGAATTACTATTTTATCTTGATCTTGATAACATATGTCATTCTTTTGACGTTTTCTTTGACTTGCAGAATCGTGCAAATGGACTTCTTCGTTCAACAATCATAAACCGAAGATATGATGTTTGAAAAGTTGTGCAATTTAGAGAACAATATTATTATGTCATTTTGTGAGATGGTCAATTTTATTCATATACGTTTCCATATCTGTAAATTTTATTGGTGTATTGTGTGCAATTTATATATATTTGCTTGTGTAACAGAAACTGATAATTTCTTTTTAATGAAATAAGTAATTTTTATCTCATTTATTACTTTCATTTCCATTTATGTTCTATATTTGATTATCTTTATTAGAATAATATTCATAAGTAATAATGAGTTAGTCATAATATTTCTCACTTGTATTTGGTCATAAAAAAGCAACAAAAAAAATAATTGTATTGCAATACTATCGTGATTTTTTTTATTGTTGTTACAATAAATGATTTATTTGTGAATATATTTGTTGTCACAAATAATAATTTATATTATTGACCATTCAATCTTATCACAACTAAGAAGACTATTTGTTGCTCCAAATATTCGTCACAAGTGTTCATGGTTTTTATTGATGACTTTTTTTGTCACAAATGTCATGATCATCAGTGGAGAATACTAATACTCGTCACTAATACAATAATGAGTCACGTAATAGTGACGGCTAGTGACGGACGACAAATTTGTCACAAGAATATTGTTGTGACGAAATTTCTTGCTTTAGTGATCAATTTAGTCATCACAAAATCTCTAATTTCTTGTAGTGGGCTTAAGGTCTCCAATTCCCAACTAGTCATAGACCAATTTAGGCATGAGATTCACGCTCGCTCCTGTTTCACTAAAGGCATTTATAAATTTGGTATTTCCAATTGAACATGGTATCGTGAACTTACCGGGGTCACCTAATTTAGGAGGTAGTTTACTAACAAGTAGCGCACTACACTCCTTGGTCAATAATACAATTTTGTTCTCACTTACCATCCTTCTGTTAGTGAGTATTTCTTTCATAAATTTTCCATAAGAGGGTACTTGAGAAATCAACTCAGTAAATGTCATGTTCACGTACAACCTTTTTAGAATATCTATGAATTTACCATATTTCTTTTCATTTTTCCTTTGTACCAGTCTTTTCGAAAAAGGTGCATACCTCAGTAGAGATATGTACCGCAATACCTTCGTGTTTACCTTTTCGAGAGAGTTGTTTGGTTGTTCCATTGAGGCTTTGTCCTCCGATGTGGAGATTGGCTCTTGATTGACATTATTGAGCACCATCACAATCTCGTGCTCATGGCTATTCAGAACCGAGGTCGAATTGACATGTGCCTTCGAGTTTGGATCTGACTTTGGAAGAAGATGACCCGCTTGGCGGAAGATTGAGCATCTTGTTGTGCTAGTTGATTCTCGAGTAATTTGCTTTGAGTGACTAGTACCTCAAATTTCGTATTCAGTTCATTATATGTCTTGTCTTGACTGGCCATGAATTGCTCCATCATCTGCTCAAGTCTAGATTGAGACTGCCCTGAACACCAAAGCTATTGTTCTGGTTCTGGTTCATACCATTACCTTGTCCTTGTTTGAAGCCTTGGTTTTGTCTATAAAAGGATATGTTGCCTTGGTTCTGATTTTTCGTGGCATTTTGGTCATTGTTACGCCATGGAAAATTAGGATGATTCCTCCATCCAGGATTTTACGAGTTGGAATACGGGTTATTGTTCAAACATTTACAGATTCAAGGTTCTCATTCATACCCGTTCCCACACAACAATTCATAGTCAAATGATCATACCGCCACATAATGTACAAGCAAGAGAGTTAGGTACCTAATTGATGTTTAAGCGGTTTAGTTGGCGTTGCATTGCTTCCATTTGTGCTGCCATACTTGGTGGTGCTATCAACCTCCAGCCTTCCGAGAGTTCTCGCTATACCACGCTCCTTTTGCCATTGAGTTTGTGCAACTGCCATGTGCTCGACCAACTTGTAGGCATCATTCACACCTTTGTTCATGAGACTGCCACCTACTACTGCATCCAACATACTACGAGTGTTAGGCGTTAAACTTTCATAAACAATTTGGAGAAGATACCATTTTTCAATGACGTGGTGGGGGCATAGGTGAATCACCTCTTGAAAGTGATCTCATGCCTCGCTCATGTTCTCGTCACCACACTGCCTGAAATTGTTGATTCAAGAGCGTAAAGCGACAATCTTAGAGGGTGGAAAAAATTAGTTGAGGAATACTGGGGCGACCTTGTCCCATGTGTCCATATCCCCCCTTATTTGAGATCTTAACCAACTCTTCGCTTTGTCTTGCAGTGAGAAAGTAAACGCCATCAATTTGATGCAGTTGGCGTCGACTCTGTTGTACTTGAGAGCATTGCAGAACTCTTCGAAGGAGGCAAGGTGCTGAGTTGCATCTTCATGAGCCAAACTAGAAAATGGACTTATGTTGATCCATGACAGTGGTAGTTGGAAATCGTTCTTGGCAATCAGAGGAGGTGTGTATTCGGTGTTGATTGCTGTGGCTTGAGGGGCTATGAAGTCCTGCAATGGTCGATTCGGATTCATGGTTGCGGTTGTCAGCTCGTCTGCTACATATGTGTGTTGAGATGTCGATGCAGAAGCATGTGTCAACCGTGTTGTTGCTCTACTCTTCGTCCTTGCCAGAATTTGAACTTGCAAAGAAAGAAAACCAGCAAGTAAAAAGAATAAAAAAAGTATAATAAAAATAGAAAAGTACTTAGTCCTAATTACTAAGTTTTCAAACTAGTAAATACGTTGTCCCTGGCAACGACGCCAAAAAGCTTGGTGTGAAATTATCATGCTAAAAAATGTCCTAAAATATACCTGATTCGGCCGCAAGCGCACATCCTAGTCGGTAGTATTTGAGGCGTTGAATCTACATGGACAATTCGATTTACTAATTTCTAAACTGTTGACTAGTCTAAGCTATTCAAGATTTGGTTTAGTTTTGTTTCTGAAATTTAAATTAAAACTAAGGAATGTGCAAATAATAGAAATTGATGTGATTAAAAGTCTAGGTATTCAGATTTCAACTGTCTACTCAGTTATTTATCTACTCGGCATACTTGACTTGACTCAGATTCTTGTTTTAGGTGTAAAAAATAAAAGTCAATATCAAGTTTAGTTTCTTGATTTTAATGCCATATTCAAGTCGATATTCATTACACATACATCACCTTTCAGTTCTTAAAATGATAACTAATTACTGAATTAATCTAACCCTTAAGTCACCGCTTCATCTCTCGATATTTGGATTAAACTTAGTATATTTTTTAATCTACAGATTTCACAATTGAATCTTTCAATTAAAATTCTAAAACCCTAATTTTGCAAGATGATATGAGAAATAAATCACAACAATCAATTATCAAGTAAATATGCATAAATCCGAGTAAATAAAATAACAGAGCTTCGAGTGTACATCTTGAAATATAGATAAAGTGCTATTTACTCATGGCAAAGAAGAGAAAGAGAAACAAAATAAGACAACACGGTGCATGAAGAAGAAGAGAGAAGATGAAACCAAGAACCCCAAGATGAATTTCTTCTCCAAGTGCTCTCTTGGCCTTCCAATTAGTCTCCTGATCCTTCTCTCCCTTTTCCCTTATGTTTCCCTCTCTAAAGTCTATCTAAAAACGAAGCATCCTTGGTTCTGGGCATTTATGCAATATTTTAAACCTTTATGCAGTTCAAAAATCGTATCTCTGCCAAAGGGTGTGAGTTATGTACAAAGAAATTTGTCTAAGTACCGAACTGCAAAGAGAGAGCGAAATTTGCGCCCGCAAGAGCCTACCCAGCAGGAGCATACAACAACTTGTGCTGACCATGCGCCCGCAAGAGATGGATTTGCGTCCGCAAGTGCTTGTTCTTGCGCCCGCAATCCAATTTTCTGCTGCACAACGGTTCATATCATATCTCCTTCATCCAGACTTCAATTTTGATGATTCAAAGTGCGTTGTGAAGCTAAGAACAAGCTCTACATATTTGGCACAATTCCTTTGACATTTCATTCTTGATTCTTGTATATAATTGTACAAAGTTAGGTAAGTATCTCAAACTCGTACAAAAAATGTAAATAATATTAAATTCTATGAATTTTGGTTAATTTCACAAGATAAATCTTAAATTATATATATATGAAACACACTTATTATCGATTTCTTAGAACTTTAGAACCTCTTCCTCTTGTACACCAAGTTTGAAGATCCCGACACAGAGATTTCAACTAGAGATATTATATGTGGTGTTTCTTCTGCCATAATTAAGAGCTGCAATAAAATAGAGAAAAAGAAGTGCGAAGTGATCAGTAAGTAGTACCTTAAAAAAAATAACTGTAAATTGAGAATATAATAACTGTTATCTCCAGCAACGATACCAATTTCTTGATGGGATTTTTGCTGTCACGAGAAATAAATATAATACTTTGATTCCCACTGGTTTTATAGTTAAAATAGTACAACTATTGTTGCATAGTTTTAGGGGTCGAACCATAGATATAATCGATTCGTTTCATAGATGCAAACTATTTGATTTAAACTACAAAATAATAAATAAGAGTTGTTTGGTTTGGGTTGGTGCCTTTTGTAATTAAACTAAATTTATTCAGTGCTAAGAGATTGCCAAAACAAATAACATATAATACAAATAACTACTTTTCCTAGGCTTACTAATCACTACTTATTTTGTTTGTTAAGTAAACAGTGTTTTGTTTAGAATAAAGAAGATAGAGTTCTGCCAAAAATCCAGTACCCACGTCTCTATTGACATACACATATCCAGTCATGGTTAAGTACTACAATTATACTAAATTGAACTCATCAAGATCAACTGCTCTAAATCAATAGACAAGGCTCCTAATTAACAACGTCACGAATAAGTATATAGCAATTAATTAGATTGCTTCTTTGGTGTCAGATTTAAATGTTACAAGACATATGAAATCTCAGATTTTGTAGTTGTTAGAAAGCAATAATTAAAATCAAAGAGCAATTCAAAATTCAAACACAAAACAAATATAATGATACTTAAACAAACATTATAAGAGTTTCAAGTTTACAAATTTAGAAAAACTAAAACAAACTTAGCCAGACATGACTAGGAATAAAAAACAACTAAACATAATAAGAAAATAGAAGTAGAAGAGATAAAATCCTGTCACTAGATCGAATCTTGCCTTCTTCTTCTCCAAACCCTGAACAATGCTCTCGAAACTAATAACTGACTCTCAGAAGTTAGGTCTGTGTTTGGATTCTCAAAACGTGCATAAAATTTCTCCAGAACTCCAAATATATATAAGAAATCACATTCCTAAGTTTAGAACTACTGGAATTACAAAAAATAACAGATTTCCAAATTTTGATTTATTGGTTCGGCTGAAGCACTTATACAAAGGTTCACGACTTAGGAAAAATTCCAAATCAAACTTGTGGGAAGAATTTGTACTGGTTCGGCTGAACCAGGAATGGGCTTTCTACTGAAGTACTTGTTCTGATTTCATACTTAGCCAATTCTTCAGAAACTTCAATTTGGGTTGTTTTTGTACTGGTTCGGCCGAATAGGATTTTGCTTCGGCCGAAGCACTCAATACTAATACTTAGCCAATTTCTCCAAAACTTGAGTTTTTGGTTTGGTTTTTTATTTGAGAATTTGGTTAAGTGTTGGTTTGAAGTTTCTTGACTTGTACATTCTTCAGAATAGCTTCAAATTGTTAAATTTGTGCTATTTTTTCAGTTTGCATAAATCCTGAAACACAACAGATCTCGAGAAATAACTTGATCAGAATCAGTATAATTAATCCTTGTAAAAATATATATGAATTCCTCTCATCATCATCAAAAGGACATCATATTTTATTTATTTTTAAAAGTTAGAACTTACTTAAAAAAAGAAACTTGCAAATTTTCGTTTCGCACTTCTTGACCTCACTTGTGAAATACAATACATTAGATATGGAAGGGGATACATTAAAACAATTAGAATTACAATAATCAATACCTTCTGAAATTAGTATATGAAAATATTAAAAAACTAACAAAGATAAATATATTCAATTACTATAATCACAAGAATGAAGATGCTTTCTTAATCACCAAGAAGATTTGACAAATCCCACAACTAAAATTATAATCATTTTCGGTCTATCATTTAGACACCATTTTATCTAATGTGATAATTTAGGAATTACTAGATCAGTATATCCAATATTGACAATCAATGTGTTTTTGTTTTAATTGTTTGGTACGTGATCAATTAATTTTCATATTATATTGGAATTTTGTCACTTTTAAATTATTAAGATTTGAAGAGTGTATTGACATTTTAAGTATTTATGTTTATAAGTGTTGTGTAAATTGTCACAATTATCAAATAACATATCCTCTTCAAAATTTTGTCAAAACACACTCCTATCATTTTAAAACATTTGTCTTGTAATAGAAGACGTGTAAGGGAGACGGTTAAGACATTTTTGGAATGAATTAATAACAAAACTTATTAATTAGCTATTTAATGATTGAGTTAATTACAATGACTTTTAAAGAAATATATAAGTGGGAGCTGTTAGCAGCTCCAGTATTTTAATTAGCAGGCAATTAAGAAAACTTATGGAAAACGATGTAGAATAAAAAAAGCACATTGTCGCTGTCAAGATTCCCTGTAAAATAGATTAATATGGTGCAATAATTAATAATACTATTTATCATTTTTTATTTATCATTTTTATGCAAGTTCGAATAATTTAATGGACCGAGGTTACCCAAAGAATCTTAATTAATTGCAATAAGAATTCTGTCAGAAACAGAGGGACTTAACTAGATCAGAAATGCCGGAGATAAAAATTGATATTTTTTATTATTATAAAATAACGGTAACATCTTGTTAATATGTGTTTTACAATTAATTAAAAAATATTTTATCATGTCAATTTGCTCTAATCTTAATTCTATCATACTTAGATTTTTATACATGCATACGACATAAAGCTTTTTTTTATTATCTTAATATGTATTTTGTTCTTGATTTATTCATGCTCCTAACGTAGCAATATTGAATGCTCACAATAAGATGGATAACAGTGGTTTCATGTTGTGACATAATTATTTGAAAGTTGATAAATGAGATTTTAGACAACAACAATTCTTACTCGTTTGTCAACTTTAAAAAATAACGTCACAAGAGTAAGACAATAAATAAAATAAAAAACAATATCTTGATGTTTTACTCTAATTTATGGATTAGAGTCCACTACCACAAAAAAAAAAGTCTGTTAGTATAGTGACCTAGAGGACCAATCATTTGTGATAGTACTCTTGTTTAGTTTAATGTATTGGGTGATTTATATCATTTTGTTCCTTGAGTTTGGATATTTCACGGATCATTTGAGTTGAGGACTCAAATTGTGAAACTCTGTGGTTGGTTATCAAAACTCTTAATAGTTCATAGTCTTATATCATTAGCATGGAACACTGAATGATAATATATAGACTAATATGTGGATTAATGAGTGATCACGTTTCACATATCACTGATACAAGATATCTGTTTAATCACATAAATATACATGTACGAGGTACATGATATTGGACATGACCCACCTTGGCTTGCTGTAGAGATTGTATTTGTGTCATCGGCAAAATCATAAATTAGTATCGATTCTATTATCTGAGATATCATAATTCTAGATAATTAATGTTATATTTGGTGCGATTATCAAACGCTGCTTTTAACCGAGGGTTATATATAAAGATAATTTCTGGGTATGATGAAGTATGATCGTGCACTACGTTATGATCGTCCAAAGCCAACTTATGAGGATGGGGCGGAAACACCCCAAGAAATTGACGTTGAAGAATATATATATATATATGAGGGGGATCCATTAGCCTCATTTTTCGTAGCCTCCTCTAGCCTCCTCCATCAAAGTCAATGAAAATGGTCGATCCGGACCGTTGAAAATATTCTTCATACTAATATAGACTTGGAGACCAAATTTTAGATTTTTTTTACTATTTTATCGGACGGATTGAAAATTGGATTTATCTAACGACTTATAGACATTAAATTTTCAACCGGTCCAATAAAATAGTAAAAAAAATAAAAAAAATCTAAAATTTGGTCTCTAAGTCTATATTAGTATGAAAAATATTTTCAACGGTCCGGATCGACTATTTTCATTGATTTTGGTGGAAAATAGTGCAAGAGGCTACAAGAGGAGGCCACGAGAAGGAGGCCATGGATCCCCCCTCTATATATATATATATAAAGGCTAGGG
>CAXKVX010001052.1:0-32033 GCA_964058865.1 Eleocharis quinqueflora
GAAGTTCCCTCATGTGATATGAATGTGCATCTGTGCAACTTTCAAGGAAAAAGATGGAAGAAGATAATCTCCTACAATAGGTTGATAAAGTAACCATGCCTAATTAATAGCAAAACTTGAACGTATAAATCAAATAATAAAGTATATATTCCCATTTATTTACAGCATAGCTTACCAAATTTCCAATATTTTTACCCGCGCACACTTCAATTGATCTATGTGAACAGCATTTTGCTAAATCAGTGCCCAAATTATAAAAGCACTTTTTTTCAAATGCAAGGGGCAGAGTTATTTCTTCCAGATAAGAGTCAATTGATCCCCCCCCCCTGCCCCATTTAAAAATAAATTAATGAGTTTTAATTGATTTCTACTTTTTTCCAGAAACTATTATATATCTAAAACTTGGCCACCGAATTTTTGTTGAAAATTTCTACTTTGACCACCATATTAATAAAGTGACAAGTATCAATGAATAAATAACTATATAATTTTCAATTAGTAGATAGTTCACATCCATGATCTATTAATAAATTTCTGCATCCATAGATACTACCAGCAACATATTAAAATCATTATTTAATCCAATCAGAAATGTAAAGATAACTCCCAAAATTTTACATGACTTGGCTCAAACTGATTAATCAAGAATCATTGTATACCAGAAACGTATCATAAGTAGAACAATCATACTGCATATTACAAACAGAAATTATTTATAGATAACAGCAAATTCTGATAGAAAAGATCCTAACTATACACGTGCTGGCATTGCAACAGTTCCAAAATCACATGTTACAGCAATCATGGTCTCCATTTGCAAATTCTCATTAAATTGTAGATTCACCATAATTTCTTACTCTTTTTTTTTCTTTCTCAACTGACTAACAATGCCCAAACCGTAAGGTACTAAGTGGAGAACTGAAAATTCACATTTCAATAAAATAAAAAAAATTGAAGAATGAACAGAACACACGTACCTCACAAATCGCTAGGATCAAAAGAACTAGATCAAAAACAGCAGATCGGGTCTCTTGAAAGTCGGATCGGATTAACTTCCACCGATCGGAAAATTTCAAAGCCTATAAATGCTCCAAAAAGCAGCTGAGTAACTCAGAGAGGAGAAGTGCCTAAACCCTAGAGTTTGAAGAAGAAGATCGAGAGACTTCTAAAAGGAGACGAAGGTGAGATCGAAAGGGTTTATATAAGGTTGAAAGGAAGGTGGGAGAAAGACGTGGGAGGCGACAGTGCGACAGAGCGACAGAGAACTTTTTATAGGGAGAGACAGACCGGAGGAGATTCTTTAGATTAAAAAGATGAAAAGTGAAAATTGAAAACGAAAGATTAATAATTCTTCCACTATCATCCACTTACCACTTCGATTATATCTAGAGTTTTCAAAATCGTGTCTGCGTATCTAAAAACGATATGGCACGATAAAAACACGATACGATTAAGACACAACACAGAACACAACACGATACTGTTTACGTGTCATGTCTTAAGTGTGTCGTGCTTAGATTTCATACTGTAGGACACGACAAGGCACAGAACGTTTACAAGGAGAGACACGACACGACACGGCAAGGAACGGCACGATAATACGTCTAGAAACGACACATTTAGGCACGACGAAACGGGTAGGCACGAGTAGGCACAGATATGCACGGATAGGCACGAAAGTTCAAAATTTTTGAAATTTTCCAATGGGAGTTGTAAATTCGTTCAACCTCTAAAACAGTGCCAAGTGTCAATTTTCCAATTTTCCAACGTTTATGAGTTATGACTCTAAAAAAAATGTACTAGAGGTCCAAAAAATAATTGTCTATAAAACTTAAAGATTTTTTTCAGATTTTTATGTTCTTATAACTTTTTTTCTATAATTTAGTTTTTTTATTATTTTCGACACGATTAACATGAATAAGGCATGTCGTGCCAAAGCAACACAACATGAACAAACACGTCACGATTAGGCACCACACAGTTAAGATACGACACGTTTAGGTACGGCACGACACGGTTAAGAGACAACACGTTTAGGCACGACACAGTTAAGACACGGTACGTTTAAGCACGGCATGCCTAAACGTGTTGTGTCTTAACCGTTCTGTTCTGATCCCTTCCAATTTTTGGCACGACACGAAACGGTACAATAAAAATAATAAAATACTAACCGTACCGTGCCAAGCCGTGTTTGGAATGAAACGACACAAATTTAGAACACTAATTACACCAAATGGAGGAATCTAAGTTAATTATATATATTAGCAAAATTATGGTGCATATGCCGTACTTGTGTATATGAATCTTTCGATGCGCATTAAGATTCGTGAAAATTTGTGCACATTAAATTTCGATGCACATCGAAGGATCAAAATGCGCAAATACAGTACATATGCAAACACAATAACTTCATCTTATTTCTTTTTGTGCACTGGATTTGATAAATCACAATTTGATTGGAGATACATTATGTTCGTTGGATCTCAGATAATTTTTATAAAGAGCTATAAATGGCTAAGGGCGTTATTATTATAATTATTATTAATGTTTTGATTTTTTTTATCTTCTTTCTCTCTTGAGCGAACTCAGGCGATTTTGAGCTTGGTGGGGGAGGTCGCCTCCCCCCCCCCCCCCCCCCCCCCCCTCTCTCTCTTCTCCTTCCCCTGCCATCCCCCTTCTCCCTTCTTCCCCCCCTTCTCTCTTCTCCTCCTCCTTTTTGGTTCCGATTCTGAGATTGAGCAGTCGCGAAGGAGATTGATCGCGGGTCGAGACGATGATCTGTAAAACAATCAACAGCAGTTAGACCTTCCATTCTGGTCAGATCTTGCCAGAGGGCTTGATGCCGAGGTGCCTGAGATCGACTTGAGTCTGACTGAGCATGTCATCGGATCAATTCTGGCAATGATAGTGAAAACACTATTTCATGACCCTGTGAATTCTACAGAAATAAATCTTGCGACAATGATACATGTTAGATTCCTATACACAGATGGGCTATGCAAATGTACTCGAGAGAATGATTCTATATGACTGTAAAAACAATGACGCGCGCGCGCGCACACACAGACAACAAAGTACACGAAATGAAATGAGATTAAAGAGATGACAGTGGCATCGCCCCCCATCCATTGACCCATGTCATCATAGCGTCGAGTATAGACTATTGAGCGAGCAGCAGATTAAGCTAAACAGTAGAAAGCAATGGAGCAGGTAAGGGGCAAGACGGCAAGTTTCTCATTAGCTTAAGGATACGACTACACTTACACTACACATCACCAGACCGTACCACATTAGGTAAATCATGGTTGATTGTGAAAAGAAAAAAAAAACATGGTATCTACCTCTATCTCCTGTTGGCAAACCCCAATATTACATGGACAAAATGATAAAAGAAAACAAAAATAAAGAAGAAGATGAAGAAAACATGGCGACCTCTACTTCTATCTCCTGAAATGCAAGTTGACAACGGTGGGCTGCATGTAAGTCTGCTGGATGGAGAGGATGAGCGGCAGATACGGGTGGAAGAGGAACGAGCTCACCTTCTTCGGCCTCCCTCCATCTGGCCCTCCCCCCTCCGCTCCTGTGCATTCAACACTTGTTTATTACTCTGCATGTTTTATCTTCTATTCTACTTTAATTTACTTGAGAGCCATCCAAAATCTCTCTAAAAATTACCCAGTTTACCTGGTTTTATCTTAAACTTCACCACATTTGGTTGCCTCAGTGAGATAAACTTGATTGGGTGCTCTGTGGAGTGTCTGTGCCGGTCCATTGCTGAAATCAACTAGCATACCAGAAGGGAGATTTAGTTAGAAGAGCATGATTACACTGTTCCAGACCAAAACATATTTTAATAAATGAATGACATACTAAAAAAACATACTTATACATTTGTTGTCCCTAAGTGCTTATATTTGAACATTTGCTTAATAAATGAAAAATGCAGTTTGTGCGACCAAAATATAAAATAAGAATCAAAGAAGTGAAAGAACCAGACTATATCTAATAACGACTAAACCTCACCTTATCATCATACCGAAAGAGTGATAAATCAAAGTAAGGGGAAGGACTGTGCGACTGACAAGTATATGGTAACGTCAACATCATCTTCTTCACAATCTGTCAGGTGCCAGAAAAAAAACTTTAGCATCCAAGTACATCTTGGCAGTACAATTTAAATATTGTTAAAACTAATATCCAATTCAGCTTAAGCAGTGATCAACTTATCCCGAGGTTTTACTTTAAATCAAACTTCAAGCATAATTCATTGGAAATTATGCTATATAAGTTCACCTGAGACAATAATTCAACATTTCTATGATTTCTGATTTTCCTCTTCAGTAATGCTATTTGTAGCTTTTCTAGAAAGATTCTGGGGCAATGCAAAACCTTCAACATGCCTTCAATTAAACAGTAGTTAACTGAATTGTCAGAGATGGTTGGTTTCTTTCACTTAATTGGTAGAACAATTAGTAACTTGTGTATTACATCCAAAAATCTTAGTGCTAGTTCAAAGTAAGAAGAAACAAGCTTGCTATTTGCAAATATTCTTAAATAAATATAGCATAATTAAAAAGTGTAGCAACTAAGACCCATTTACCTGTGAGGAGCTAGCCGATTTAGTTTTCATGTTAAGGAGCTGATCAAGAGCATGCATGTTATTAGTGTGGGAGGATATGTATTGCGCGTGCAAAGTATTTCTCGAAACAGAATTGAAAAAATCATAAAACTGCTCAAAAAAGGAGTACATTTCCTCCGAAGAATTCTGCAAACAATAACAAAAAATAAAACCTGATAAGTTATTCTTTCCAATTCAATTCCTTCATATAAGTGGTACAATTATCTGCACAATAGGTTCCAATTAACCAACAAGATGCAGTCACTGAGTCACAGTCATTCCTGGTATGGTGCTTGTAAATGCTGAATTACTTGTATTTTGCATTACTTTGTTATTTCTGGAAAAAAAAACTGCCCAGCAGGTAGACTTCTCAATTGCAATGAAATTATTCTTTCCAATTCAATTCCTTCATCTAAGTGGTACATTATCTACACAATAGGTTCCAATTACCCAACAAGATGCAGTCACGGTCATTCCTGTATTGTGCTTGTAAATGCTGAATTACTTATATTTTGCATTACTTTGTTATTTCTGGAAAAAAAAACTGCCCAGCAGGTAGACTTCTCAATTGCAATGAAATTACCTGATAAAATGAAATAACTTCTGTTGTTTCCATGTTGTAAACAGCAAAAAATGACAAGCCCTGATCAGTGCTTCGAGAAATCTAGACATGGTTAGACAAAGAAAATTTCAAAGTCTCAACTTCAAGAAAAAGTATAAAAAAAATGCTTTTAAGCCCAGCATGGCTGCACCACATCAGATTTATCAGGAAGTCCCTTCCAATAAGTACTTGTTCCCCCCACAAAAAAACCAAGCCCAAGAAGGAGCTTCCTTCACTTATTTGCAGAAGAATGCTATACTACAGTGGCCCTTCGGGTTTTCTAAAGGAAGTTGATTGCATGGCAATCCATAACGAAGGAAGGTTTTCTAGCAGTTATCTATTCTTCACAATAACGAGTAACAATCCACCAAGGACTAAAACCCCACCATCCATGCAAAAGGAAACAACATTGTTCTACAAGAAAAAGGAAAGAATATGAGATACTAACCACACCATCCACGCTCCCAAACTTGATTAAAAGGTGATGCCGATCTAGGAACTGGACCTGTCAAGCCAGAATGTTAAAAGATCCACTTGAAATGACTTATTTAACCAAAAATTAGAAAAGAAAAATGAGAACAAAAAGAACAGAAATGGTTAACAGTTCAGCAATTTGTTTCTTTAGGTTTTGCTGCTTATGAAGTATTATATCTGAAATGACGCCATACCAGAACTTAACAACAGTTATATCAACCAAATAATTCAAAAGACCATGTGGAGAAATATATATTGGTTACTATGTTTTTGTAAAGTACATCTTATCCCATACTTTGCATCCATATCTTGAGTTTCAAATTTAAAATTACCGATCCAAAACATTGAACATGATTTTCATATTGAAATCTATTGATAACCAAATTTTAAAAAATTTAGATTTCTTTTTATTATCTTTTTAAATGTTGAAAATCAAATTATCCAGTATTGTATGATTTTTTCACCACTCCAAAAGATAATATATTTTTAAATGTAAAATTTGATATCCAAGGAGATTTCAATATGGATATCGTATCCAATGGTTTTGATTAATCGTTTGGACTTTGAATGCAAACTATGGGATAATATTTACTTTGCAAAGCATTGTAGCCTCACTCATAATATGATATTATAATTAGGGATCTCGTTGGTAAAATACTTTTAAGTACAAAACTCCTTGTAATTAAGGTTCGTGTCTCAATTCAAAGCACAAATGACCGATTCAAACCGTCGAAATGTTGTCCATACTAAATCACTAAATTATTGCTCCCAATTATCAACCAAATAACTCAAATCATCAACAAGATCGCTCACAAAAATTCAAAATAATCACTTAATTAAGGAAAGCTATAATATAGTCTTACTTTCCATATGATAAGGTCTACGTAGTCTTGAAAGTGGAAATAGAACTTTTTTTTTAGATGCTGAATCCTCTACAAACAAGAGAAGAAAAATTACATAAACAATGAAATTAAAAATCAAATTCTGTTTTAATAAAAGATCTATCAACAAGTCCTGAAAAAAGTAAAATTGGGCTTCAAGGAAGTAAGGAACTATATTTGTTGTTTAACAAATTAACATTATAGCATCATGTGTTTGCAAAATTACTAGATGAGCTAAAATTGTTTCGACAAATCAATAAACATAATCAAAGCTAATTAAAGCTTAACCTGGATTAACGATTAAGCTATCATATGCCAATACACATTATCCAAATTACTGATTTTTTTTCTTTAATTCCGTGTGTTGCATTTCAAAATTGAGGTTTGTGAATACATCTTAAAATATAAAAAAAATTAAAATGTTGATCCAAGTGTATCAATTAAATTAATCAGTCAAGTTGAGGAAGACTTTAATTTGTTATGCTCCATCATCAAATCACAGCTTGGACTCAGTAATTAAGTTTTTACCTGACCTAGTTTTCCATGGTGGTACAAAGGGTTTTGTTATGCAGGCCCCACAGCACTACATAACGGTGTGGTACAAAAGGTCTTGGATCTAGAGCTACTATGTGAATGTTTGTGTTACCATATTTTGATCAGGTTCTTCATTCCAAGTTTTGCGAAAGATGAATGAAAGAAGCCTCTGCTTTATACCAGGCAGAAAAGAACTCCCAGGGGAAACCTAAAAGAAAAAAACAAACTAATTGAATAAGTTCATAACATTTTGTGGATACTTAAAAATATTATCTGGACCTGTGTTTTTCTGAACATGCACACGAATTTTCCATTTGACCATTACATGCATCATGGATTTTGAAATGAGTAATTAAGTGAAGAACCTGAGCATGTGAGTGGAGGAAAAGCTCGTCATCTTCTTGACAATACAATCCGATCCTACGTACCTCTACAAGATTCCCAGACTCACGAATTTGCAAGATGTTAATAGTTTGGTAGCGAAGAGAGACAATGGATAGAAGATCGTCGTAGAGGAAGGCGCCGGTGCAATGTGCCAAGTTGACAAAATCATTGAAGAAGACCTTCTTGTCGAGAACGATGCCGTCATCGAGTCTGACAAGAGAACAGAAAATGTGAGATTGAGGTTTGAGGGTTGAGACCAGCAGAAGACGAAATTGAATAGTACCTGACAAGATAAAAGGTGATCTTCTCGACAGAAGGGATGCCTTGCACGGGAGGTTGGGAAGAGGAGGAGGCAGAGGCAGAGGCAGGGTCGTTAACTTGGGTAGTGGAGGTGGCAAAGATGCCGAAGCGGAAGGGGAGGACGTAAAGGAAGAAATCCTTACAGATGAACTCAGTGGGGGAGGGGAGGGAGACGGTGTAAAGATGGGGGAAGAAGGAGGAGAAGGCGGTCTTGGCCAGGAGGTGGTCGTGTTCGCAGGGGCAATTGGTGGAGGAGCAGGAGTAGGAGGGCCAGGAGGAGCGGTAGACGATGAGGTCCTGGTGATTGCGGCTGAAGGCGACGAGGAAGAGGCCATCGTCGGTGAACTTTCGGAAGGTGATGTCGGGGCAGTCGAGATCATAGATGGTGTGGGTGGGGCAAAGGTTCTCGTAGAAATGCCGGAAGAGGTTGATCTGAAATTGCAATTACCATTTCATTTACCAGTATGTAACAAGCAGTACTGTAAGTAAGTATCAGTATCAGTGAGAGTAGCATGAATTGAATTAGCAGAGAAAGAGAAAGAGAAAGATCTTACGGAGGTGCCAGGCCGAGGGGTGAGAATCTGGCGCTCGAAGACCCTGGCCGTCACGTTGTTGCTCCTAAACATCCAACTCAATTCAATTCCTCCGCTCTCCTTCCTTCTCCTTCCCTCCTCTCTTCTCGCGATTGATGCGATGCGATGCGATGCGATGCCGCTAGTCTCCACTCTCCACTGAATTCAATTCGATTCAACTGAAGAAAGGAAGGAATTCCGGCCACAAGATTTTTTTTTGCGTTTGTGCGGATGTTATTAGTGCCTGCGCTGCAGTCCCATACCGTTGCTTTTCTTTTTACTGTTTTTGAAGCGACCTCGATCTCAACCTCAACCTCAATCTATTTTATTTTTATTTTCTCATTTTTCTTTTGTTTTCTCATATCCATGGAACTAACCACCTTTGACCTGAAACGAAATCCTCTAACGAGGAAATTTTCTCCGCAGAGAGAAGAAATTCTATGATCCACGATCTTAAGTAATAATATCAAAATTTTCCTAAATGATAAATTAATGATCGAACATTAATCTTTAATCCGACGATTTAAATCGAATCTCTTCTTTCTAAATTATGTGATCAGTCATTAATTTTTAATCGGACGATACAGAAACTCTCATCTATGTAGGAGGGAAACAAATTTCGTCAGAAGATACAGGTCTCCTTTGACCTTCCTTGTCATTTTCCAAACATAAGAAACACATGAAATTATTTCAAATTAAAACAACTATTGTAAGTAAAAAGTTCAGTAGATTCAAAGTTATAATTGGCTAGAATTACTTTAATTAAATTATCATCTCGAACTTTTATGAGCACGTAAAATTTTCGTTAGGAAATATTTACAAATAAATGTTTTTTTAAGAATATTTTGAAATAAATGTTAAAATTTCCTAACATAAAAAGAATATTGAAAGAGTTTGTAAATAGAATACTAGAACCAAACATACTTTCTCAGCTACATCAAATTGTTGTATCAAGCAATATCTTTGTATTTGTCAATTTACAAAATAAATTTAAATTTTACAGTACTTTGTATTTTGAGACCTATTGTAGATATTTAATTGCAAAATCAAAGATGCAAAAGAGAAATAAGCAAAAGATTCAAAAACAAGCATCAAGACATTTCTTAGTTAAATTCTTTACTTGCTTGTTCAATTTAGAAATTTGAGCTTGAGTAAATTGTATAAAAACCAGTCAAAATAACAAAACCAACAGTCACAATCGTTGTGTAACGATTCCTAACTGTCACAACAGTTTGCTCAATTGAAAGACAGTCCTGAAAAACCAAACTGCAAACCATTCCCAATCCCAACCGCTGTGTAACAGTTCCCACCATCACAACAGTTTGTAAAGTTGAAAGCCAATCTTGAAACCTCATAATCCAAATCCAATCCTAGTCCAAACCGTTGTGTAACGGTTGAGGACCGCCACAATGATTTGACTTCCAAAACAAAGTGCCTGTTTTTGCCAAAGTTCCCTAAAAACTCAGACACATTCGTTGTGTAACGGTTGTCATACCATCACAACAGTTGAGATCTAAAAAAGTCAGAAAAAGCCAAAATTGAACGGTAAAATTCTTCGAACTGCATTGTCAATTGTTATAACGGTTTGTGAATCGTCATAATGGTTCAGGATGACTGCAGCTTTTTCCCTAGCTTTTCTAGCTATACAAAAGGCTGCTCTCGCAACCTTTCTCTCTCCATTGCAAATTCTAATTCAAAATCTTATAGCAGCAGCCAAACTCCATTAAAATGCTTAAACCTTGCAATATCTATTGTTATAACTCTCAAGCACATTTACTCTAAATTGATCTACCTTTGTTAGATTTTTGAGATTATCTATTATTCTAGTGATACTTTGTGTTACCTTATGAGTATAGTCTCTATCATTTGTGTGTAAAGAGCTAGACCTCGGCCATTTGTACAAGACTTTATTGAGTTAGTGAATCAGCTCGATCTCGTTACCACATCGAGGATCGAAACTCTCAGAAAGTAGGATCGTTAGTATCCGAACCCCGTTAAAATCTCGTGTGTCATTTACCTTGTTGCTCCGTTTGCAATTTCTATACTCTCTCTATCTATTTAATTTATTATTTCTGTTTAGGAATTGTTATTACTTGAAATTGGTTGAATTGAGTAAAATTATTAAAATTACCAATTGATTCTTGATAGTATTTGAATTGCTTAAATTAGTCGCCTTAATTAAAATTTACAATAATATCATAAAAATCTGTCACTTGCAGTTTCATCTCGGTCATTCATTTAGATCGAGTGATAAAAAATTTGTTCCTCGAAATGGGTCCGAATTATTTTGAGAAAAAAGAAGTGTTTTATTCTTTTCAAAACAAACTGATGAATTTGAACTGAGAGAAAACATTTCTTATGTAATCTGATCTGCTGGTTACAATCAACGTCCGAGTTAAAAAAAGAGAAATTTGTTTTTTGCCAATACAAAATCTTTAAATTGATAAAATGCCACTACAAACAAGAAAATTGACAAAATGTCATTAAAATCACAACTGGTTTATTTTTTTCGCCACTATAATTATATAATCTAAATAAAAAAAATACAAAACTTTGTAAATCCCAAAATTACCCCTTTCCTTCTCCTTGAATCTGTTGATCCCAAATGTATTTTCCAGACCATCGCACAATTATTTCAATGGGATTTACAAACTTTATATCTATGAAATTAAATAAAAGAAATCAATAAACAAACATCCGGACTACAGATTGAGTGAACAACTATACAACACGAATCTTGAAAGTTCACCCCTAGAACAGAATCATGGAAACACTGCGGCGGGTCCAGCAAAAGACCATAAAACTAAACTACTTTAGCTAAGTAACTGGATAAATCATACCAAATAGAAATAGGAAACAACCTAGAAAGTTGTTTCTATATATTTTCAAACAACAGTAGCCTCAATTTCTCAAAAAAAGAAAAAGAAAAAGAAAAAGAGTAAACGATAATCTAGGTATGAAAAGGATTCATTTCAAATACAAGCGGACACTGAGGTGGCCAGCGAGGCCCTAAAATTTCTAGCAGGAAAGCTTCAATCGAATCGAAAGAAACTCACCTTAAGAATTACGACAATTTTACTTTCGGCTTTGTGAGACTGGGGAAGTGATTATTTTACGAATTCTTCCAGGAGAGGAAGGAGGGGCAATTTTGGGATTTACAAACTTTTGTATTTTTTTATTGTGATTATATGATGACAGTGGCACAAAAATAAATCAGTTGTAATTTCAATGACATTTTGTCAAATTTATGGTTTGTAGTGGCATTTTGCCAATTTACATATTTTGTAGTGGCAAAAAACAAATTTTTCTTAAAAAAATGCATTTGATTTTTTGCCACTACAAAATTTTAAAATTGTCAAAATGTCACTCAGAAGAAATTTGTCAAAATGTCACTTTCGACCATTTTTTTGCATTGAAAGCAGGAGTCCATAATAATAATTGTGACAAATTTTTTTTCTGAATGACATTTTGACAATTATCAAAATTTTGTAGTGATATAAAATTATTTTTTCCTAAAAAAAAGTAGTTCTACTTTTCAAAAATGGAAAGTAGGTATTCCAATCCGGAATAACAGCAGATATCTGGCAGCCTATAAGCGGTTGTTCTTTCCTCGTCATGGGCTAAAGCGGTAAGATTTACTTGAGAAATGAAATAACAAAGAACATACGTGTATTAATGGAATTTTTTATTCTTTAAGCCCAACATTAGAGTTGGGAGTAGGTACACCCATGAGTGCACCATTTGATTGTGCACTCATGATTTGAACCATTGGATCAATAAATTACACACTCTCTCTCTTCTTAAATTACTTGGAGAGAGAAAAATAATAAATTATTAAACTATTAAGAAAGAAAGTGGAGTCCACTGGTCCAAATCATGAATGCACAATAAAATGGTGCACTCATGAGTTAACCCACTCTCAACCCCCAACATTATTTGAAGGCCTGATACAAGACATAACAGGATTGAGTGGTAGTTTCGATCCATAATTGGATGATCCTCTCTTTTTCATTTTTCGAAATAAAAAATGTCCTTCTCATAAGTCAGATCCCCCTGTTTCTCACGCGAGTGTTCTAATATTATTGTTGGATATTAGGCGCGGTCTGATTTGTTCTTTATCATTCCAAGTAATTGATTACAAAATCTCAATATTTATTTTTTATTTAGATTTTCTAATATTGAAATGAATAATCTTTTTGAAGCGAAATGGAGTCGAATAAGAACCACCTTGCTCATCAGTGCTAGATAAGTTTTGTTACAAAAGTTAAGTTTAAATTAAATAAATTAAATTAAATAAAAGTAGAAAAAATAAATATTGATTTGATGAATTATTGTCAGCTGCAAATATTTCTTAAGATAAATAATTACTTTGGACCACATTAAATATTTGACTGCTTTTTCTTTAAAAACGGAACTGGCAAGTGGCAACACCAACATAATAGAAAGAAATTGTTGATTAGAGCTTGAAAGAAGTATCAGAGCATCTCTATTTCTGAAACTTTTGGAGTTTTTAAATTATTGTCACATTAATTTTAGAAATTTAATTTTTTTTAATTTCTAAACTCTCCATCTCTAAAACTGAAAAGTTAGAGTTTCTAAATTGCCACGTCAGCAAATATTATCAATATTATGGAAGACGGATCAATTTTAGCTAATGAGTACGTCACGTCACAGTTTATAAACTCTAAAGCATAGTTGTTAAATAAGAAACTCTTGAATAAAATTTCTAAATAGTAAATTCATCTACATCCCTAAAACTCATTTAGAAACTGTCACGTCGTATTAGAAACTTCAAAAGTTTCAGAGATGAAGATGCTCTTAGTCTTACAGTCGTACTTATTTTAGAAATTTGCTGATTGTGATTAACAGCTCATGCGCTAATAATTGGGCTATGTTTATTTTATGTAATTAGGCGGTTGTGAGTTGTGGCTATGAGCATAGCTGCGGCCACCGGCCTTTTTGGGTGACTTGGCATATAGCATTTGTAAGTAAGGAATCGTATTCTCTGCGCATTTTTGTTTCTCCGTTCTATGCAAAATTAGATTTAGATCGTCAGATTAAATATCAACGTTTGACCGTCAATAATATGATTATGATTCAAAAAGATTTTTTATGTTATTAATTTGAACTGTTGATCTTCAATCTAACGATTCAGAACAAAAATTCTTCTCTCCAAGGAACAAAAATTCCACAAAATTTTTTGTTACTTTGTCTCTTAATTGTAATTTGATACGAGAAATATAAGTAGTTCATTCAAGTGTTGCTCGTCTATCTGTCCGTTCTCTGTTAGTTACAACTTACAATTAAATTACCGGTTGTCAAATTTAATTGTAATTTATATTATCATTAGTTGGAAAATTTAATTATTTTATTTAGATATATAGAGCAACAATTAGAACTAAAAAAAAATCAATAATTATGTGCTTCTAATAACAAATATGTATGCATAAATAAATTAAAAATTATATACATAGAGGAAACAGTTGGTGGGTTAGGTGAGGTAAACAATTTTAAACCTTTAAAACTGTTTGTGGCTGTGCATGCAAGAGCGACATTTTTTAATATTGATACAATTTAAAATTCGTTATTAAATTAAGGTCTTTTTTGTTGTGGCTGATCTCACAAAAGATAAGGCTCCACCGCCCCGTTTGTCCTGTCCCAAAAAAACCAATAATTTTTCTTTACAAACCATTCAAAATTGAATATTTTTTGCCTGGTCGTGAAAAAAAAAATAAGAATTACATAGATATCCTAGACTATGGTTTAAAAAAAATGACAATCATGATTTGTTTGAACGTTCACGTTTATATGTGTTATCTAAACACATGCGTTTATAATTTCGGGTCACTCGAGTTGACAAAACAAAAAGTTTTACCAAATAGTTTGAAATCATCATTCACGTCTCTGATGCATCGTCTGAATGTGCGATCAGGCGTCACATTCATAACGTTGTCTGAACGTAATGTTCACAACATTGTCTGCACGCAATGTTCAGACGAAGCGTTAAAATGTGAACGTCGTCCGAAATTTTGTACCATACATAATTATTTTCGTCGTTTGATTTTGCATCGTGAACGTGTGCATTTAATCTAAACGTGAACACAAAATATAGAGTAATGACTGTCAAATTTTCGAAACCAGAGTTATAAATTTAATTCTTATTTTTTAAAATCATAGGAAACAAATTGTTGCTCTACGGCCTCTTTCTAGTACCATCTTATCCAAGAGTTGATTAATTTAACACAATTAAACACCGACCCTAATAATAGACTTTCTTCATTCAGCACTTAAAGACGGATTAGCTACCCCCAATAATTTTTTTTTCTTATTAATTGAGTGCATTAGTTAGTTACTTAGTTTTAGTGTTTTTTAAGTATATCGTTTGCTATAATATGAATATTTTTGCAGGGGCGGAGCTACATGAGATCAGAGAGGGACAGCCGTCTAATTCTAGATTTTTCTTTTTGCAAAATAAGTTTGTGTATTTGTACGATTTGTTAAATTTTTTTTTGCAAAATAACTATGTATATTTAAAAATGTACATTATTTTGTCCATTTCTGAAAAAAAATGATAGATCTTGCTCCTCCCTGACAGAAATTCTGAATCCGCCCCTATATTTTTGCCTACCAAGTATCAACTACCACAAATGATAAGCAACAAAACACATATTATTTGTGGTAATTTAATATATGTCATGGATTTATGGGGCCAAATTTTTTTTGGAGAAACAAATCAACTTATTGTTTCCATATTGGTATATGATATTAGTAATATAATGCATTTTTCAAAAGATGCTAAAAAATACAATACAATCATCAATGTTTTAGGAGATTTTTTACGGCACAAGTTTTGATATCCAAAATTGTATAATCTTATGTTTTTCTTTATATTGCGGAACTTAAAATATAATTCAAACTAAATCATGTTTATTTTCATGAGAGACGTGTTTATGTAAATTTTGTAATTTCTTGAGCTCATTTATCAAGCGATTTAGAAACGACAAATATATGATTTTGATATAATCAAATTTGTAAATCTTGATCTAGTATAAAATCCACTGAAAAAACAAATAAATAAGTCATATAAATGTTTGTTTTATAAAATAACGACACTACTAGTGATTTGAATAAATGTATGTATTATAAAATAACAACACTAATGATTTGAATTCGACATTTTGTTAACATTTAATTAAAGGAAAGAGTAATTCTGGTGTACTTCCGAAATTTGTGTACATTCACTCTTATAATACATTTAACGGTTGTAATTACATTACAGAAGATGTGATAGATTTTCCTTTTTTGTCATGCAATTCATTAATAAGGATATAGTGGGCATATGAAAATATTATAAATGGAACGAATTAAGCTCTTAATACTAAGAAAAAGGAAATGCTTAATCAAGGTTAATGACTCAAATTTCAATTTATATGCAATTAATTCCACCGATCATTTAAGATGGTGAACACCTATCTAATTATTAATTTTTACTTGTTTCCAATTTGTGTTGCATTTTTCTCGCTTTATTTTCCCCCATAATTATATAGTTTTTATAATGCTTTGTTATTCTACAAATTAAAGATTATATCATTAATATGATTAAATAATTTTTTTTTTGGCAAAATAGATTATTTTTTAATTCATATTATGTAGGCAATAATCATCCTCATTTTCATTTCCATAATATAAAATTACATCGGCAATGCTATTACTTGTGACATTCTTACAGTCTACTGTTTTCAAAATCAAAAGTTTGTACATTGGGTATATACAGTATTCTTTGCCACAATTATTCAAATAATTAAAATATTTCTCATTTTTCTATATATAGGTGAACCAATATTAACTTTCAAATATTAATGTTTTTTTTTTAAATTTTTGTAGTCACAGGTTGGTGAATAAGATAAAATAATTATTCATATCCACACAAAAAAACGCCTTGTAGATATAATCGAAATTGTATTAAATTTTATATTTAAAATTTTGAGAGTCATTATGTAATTTACCATGGTAGAAAATTAGTTATGTGGTCAATATATTTTGTGTGATGCGAAAATATCTTATATTTACTTCTAATAAAGATAAAAATTCATGTGTATATAATATTGCAAGCATATGTATGGTATGTATATTACGCGTAGCTAGCGTTTTTCTATTTAGTATCAAACAATAACTTTAAATTTTCTGTCACAATATAAGAAGAAGCATGGTTTCTTTAATTACAAGTCTTTCCTAATATTTGTTTCTTCAAATAAATGCACATATTGATTAATCTTGAAAGCAATTAAGTTGTTAATTAAATTGTTCACTTTCCTTAAGTGTAACATACCTAATTATAATGTAAAATGTGAAATTGACAAGATTATCCTTACTAAATCAATAGTTAAAGAATAGAGATGTACTATAATTGTGGATGTACATTAATTTTGGATTTACACTAGAATTATCCTAAAGGAAATGTATTCCGCGCCCTCATGTTTCTCTCTCAGTCAATGCTTCAGTAAAAGAGTTCCATAAAGTCAAAGCGCGAAGTCCGCATGAGATTTACGCGTCAATGAAAGTAAAAAAAAAATAAAAAGACAGAACATGAGACATTGTATCATTATCCTTAACTAAAACTAGAACTTTAACAACCTGAGAGCCATAATTCAAAGGAACAAAATGTTGTGGGGTCTTCAGCGCATAAATATAAAACAAACGACAATTTTGCCTCGCTTGCAACAAATTAATTAACAGCTGAGTAACAACAGCCACTGACGCTTATAGAGTCTTAGTGCTCCTATAAAAACCCCACAAATCAGACATCCTTCCATCTCAGCTTCTCACACAACATTCTCTAGAGAGAAGACACAAGCAGCAGATCCACCAAAGAGGGGAATCAAATTCAAAAAGAAAGCATGGAGGGAAAAGAAGAGGATGTGAGGCTAGGAGCCAACAAGTTCTCAGAGAGGCAACCAATTGGTACTGCAGCGCAAGTCCCAGAAGAAAGCAAAGACTACCAAGATTCACCACCGGCCCCGCTTTTCGACCCGGCAGAGCTCGGTTCTTGGTCATTCTACCGGGCTGGCATCGCCGAGTTCGTGGCTACATTTTTGTTCTTGTACATTACAGTTTTGACTGTCATGGGTGTGGTTAAGTCTCCGACAAAGTGTTCGACCGTGGGAATACAAGGGATTGCATGGGCCTTCGGTGGTATGATCTTCGCTCTTGTGTATTGCACTGCTGGCATCTCAGGTTTGTATTACATGATTTTTTTTCTTCTCTTACTTTTTGTTTTAGTTAGTTCCATCTATTGCCAGAGTTCTTAAACCTTTGATGTAAATGATTGATCCAAATCAAACAGGGTTTTGTGATCTTTACAATTCATGGTTTCATAAGTAAAAGTAAAAAAGGTCAGATTTTACAGCCTTCTGGTGCAATTTTCTTTCAATTGAAAAGTATACTGTGCTCATAATTATAATTCCACTAAACATAAAAGGAAAAAAAACAATACTAATAAAAATTGCATGTATTCATAGTTTATGTTGAGCTAGTCTAGAGTCTCCTATTTCATTTTGCACTGACATTTTTTTCGGTTAGGTGGGCACATCAACCCAGCGGTTACTTTCGGTTTGTTCCTAGCTCGCAAGCTTTCCCTAACCAGGGCCATATACTACATGATTATGCAATGCCTCGGTGCAATTTGCGGTGCTGGAGTTGTGAAGGGATTCCAAAAGAGTCTTTACGACGGAAATGGAGGTGGTGCTAATGTCGTAGCTCCTGGGTATACTAAGGGAGATGGATTGGGTGCTGAGATCGTCGGCACCTTCATTCTTGTCTACACCGTTTTCTCTGCTACTGATGCTAAGCGCAATGCTCGTGACTCGCACGTACCAGTAAGTCTTTAAATTTAGCTATTTGCATCTGGGTATTGTTTATTTTGAGTTGTTTTGCATGAAAGGGATTCTAATTATTACTATTTTGCTGGATAGGGGTTTAATTTTTACATATAAGAGAGAGTTTAACCAATCAAATTTCTATCTAGAACAGTAAATCAAACATAATGATAAGAGAGAAAATAGCAGAAGGCAACTCTTATTAGCTTAAGCTTCTACAATTAATTAGTCGGTTAACATGCATGCATGAAGCTAGTGCAAGTGTCTCAGATTTTTTCAGTCAAATTAGACACTAATTTGGTTTATTATGAAATTAATTTATGCAGATCCTTGCACCTCTTCCAATTGGGTTCGCGGTGTTCCTCGTTCACTTGGCTACTATCCCCATCACCGGTACCGGTATCAACCCAGCCAGGAGTCTTGGTGCTGCTATCATCTACAACAAGAGCCATGCTTGGAATGACCATGTATATATATTAACCACAGTCCACAATTGTCTTTCTTTTCTAAATAATTGCTTATATTTTGCACTAGATAGCCCTCTTGGAGAACTATTTTCCAAATTTCATATACTGGCTTTGAGCTTTCTAAAAGTAAAATAGAGCCTTGAAATCATGAAATGCTTCGAGTATCCTTTCAGCTGTCATAAATATTACAGCTGTCATAAATATTAATATGAGATATAATGAGTTCATCACTTTATTTAATCATCTATTACCTAAACTTACCTAATCTTCTGTGTCTTTTTTCTGGCTTATTTCAGTGGATTTTCTGGGTGGGACCATTCATTGGAGCCGCACTAGCTGCCATGTACCACCAGATAGTGATTAGGGCTATCCCCTTCAAGAGCAGCAACTACTAAGATAATGCAATTATCTTAATTAATTAAGCAAGAAATCAAGCACTGCTTAATTATGTTATCTTCAGTGTCGCTTGTTTACCTCTTTTTTAAATTTCCTTCTTTTCCCAGCCTTTTTGGTTCAGACTTCAGAGGCCGCTTTTCAATAAGCCTCAGCCATCCGTTTTAAATGCAAGTGTGCTGTTTTATGGAGTGTGTGTAAGAATTTAAGATGTAAATTAAGTACATATAAATAAGATAGTTTATGGGTGCTGCAGTTATTTCATCTATTTCTTCTTTTGGTCTTCCTGCACTTCCAATTGGGGATGTCTTTCGACATTTTGCAAAATATCACTCCAGCTGTGTTCGATCGATACTTTTCTGGCATTTTGCAAACCCCAGTTTCTTCAGACTGCTCTGTTATGTGCATTTGAAAGATTTCTAATTGCATATAAAAAAATAAATAAAAACGAACTTCCTTTTCTCTTAAAATGATTCTTTTGGACTTGTTCTCTAAATTGAAATTAGTATCGACTCGTAAGTAGTTACAGATCTTATTTCATAAAATTGTTGTATTTAAATACAATCATATTTTCAAAATAAACTTCAGATCATTTTGCATTAATTGCTTAATGATACATCTAGACGCCTAGGTGTGGTACTAAATTTTTTCAGTTTACCAACAAGTAGGAACTTAATTGCAATTTTATCAATTATGACCAAACAAACAATTCAAGCAATTCAATTAACCCTATCAATTCAAGCAATTCAATTACAATCAATCAATTCACAAACAACAAACAAGACAATTAAATTAAGTGAATTGAGAAAAGATAAAGAGAGATAGAGAAAGAGAAAGCTCAATGTGTTGACGAAGTTCGGCTTGCCCTTGGCCTCGCCTACGTCTCCTGGTTCCTGGCGCCCCCACTTCTTGCGATAACAAGTCTGGCCCGCTTTATTAAATAATTAATTGTTTAATTACAACTTTAAAATTGGGCTCTCTTACACACATCAGTAGAGCACCAACCCTATCATGACATCAAACTCGATCTCACTTACACACATCGGTGGAGCATCAAGCCAACTAAAACAGTGTCGAACTTGGTCTCACTTGCACACATCGGTGGAGCACCAAGCCAACGAAAACAACACACACTCAAGAAAATAGAGAATGAGATGATAAACTAATCACACAAACAATCTCTAGATTAGATTTAGCTGATTTAAACTTAGAACTTGAGAAAGGATTAGGCTAATTGAAAAGAGCTCAAAGGTATAGCAATGGTGACTGTAAAGGGTTTAGAATAGGCAGGTTCAATCTTATGGAAATATTGGAGAAGAAAGGTTTATATAGGTATTCAAATCTGGCTAATAATTAGGTTAGCGAGATCTAGCCTATGCAACTCTAACCTATGCAAAATTTCAACCGTTATAACGTTATCTTGAGTAGAGACAAAATATTAGACTGTTGAATTTTAATTTTCTGCAAAATTTTACCTAACATTATAATGCTATATCCTATGCAAATGGTATCGTTATCAGATTAGGACAAAACAACTTTTATTTTGAAATTCTGGTCTATCGTTATAACGCCTTAGTTGGCGTTATAACGATTTTCTCTGGGTTGTTCTAGCTTAATTATTTTGTTCCTGAAAAACACTTAGTGTTATAATGCCAAGTTGGCGTTATAACGATTGTCTCGGGTAGTTTTTGGAAGTTCAGTACTTAGTCATTTTTGGTCTGATTTTCATGGTCTAGCATTATAACTCCAAGTGTAGTGTTATAATGGATTTCACGAGTTTTTTTGGGACTTCAGTACTTAGCCAGATTTGAGGGTTTTGGTCAGATAGCGTTGTAACGCTAGAGTTGGTATTATAACGGTTGTGGCTGATTTTGTGGTTTTCTTGCTCTTCTCAATCCCACATTTAATTAACTAAATTCTAATTAACCTAAGCAGCTCTTCTTCTTGATCTTGATCTTCTGAACTTGCTCTTAGGTTCTCCTTGATCATTTCTTGTGCTCCTTTTGTTTTTTGCTCAAAAGTCCCTATAATTATTCTTAAACACAAGAAATAGTAAAATTCAAATAATTTTGAAATCAACAAATACAAAGACATTGTTTGAGCCAACAATCTCTCTTTTTTGTTGATTTGCAAAACCACAACATATGTGCATAACTAATTTTATTTAATTTCAATTTGACACATATGATTTTCTCCTCTTTTTTTGGAAATCAAACAAAAGGTAGAGTTTCATAATTTTACAATTAATAGCATTATAATTTGAGCTAGTTAATAAGTTTCTTTAAAGTTTAGCATCATACTTTAATTTGTGCACAATTATAATTTGAGCAATAAAACTCCCCATTAACTTATGCATCATACTTTACATTTTAGCCAAGGTCAATATTCTAGCCCTAGTTAATAAGTTTCTTTAAAGTTTTGCGGAAGCGTATTTTGAAGTTTGGGCTTAACTAAAATATGAGTTTGTTTAAATTTTATAAGGTTCAATTCCTTTTATTAACTCTCACTAAATATATGAAAATTAGTATTGGGGTATCAACCTTTAAACCTATTAAGTTTGACATTTAGGCACCCAAACAACCTTTGATTGATTGCTTCCCTTCCTAAGGGTGCAATCTAATGAGATGTGGCCATGTTGACAATAATAGTTACACATGGCACTAGTGTGAGGGTTAACATTAACCTTAACAAATCTAGTATGATAATCATTTTTCAACTCTTGAACCTTGTTCTTTGGTTGATATGTGAAATTGAGGTTAGACTTTGGCAATTGTTTTGGTTGAGACACAATTCTTGGTGCTTGATTGTGGTTAACACCATGTTGGGCAAAATTCTTACATTTTGGTTCATATCTCCACCCGTTTGGTCCCTTATAATATGCATTGTTAGATCATGATGGGTTGAAGTATCTCGAGACCGATTTGGGTTTGGCATAAAACCATTGTTGAATCGGTACCTAAAGGCATATGTTGGTACATTTTTATCATTTTGATATTTTGCATTTTTGCCCTTTTATCCTTACTAATCTGCTTTCCCTCATTTTTTATTTTTGAGGATTTTTGGGCGATAGAGAAGATGGTGAAATCCTCTTATAACACAATCACGATTGTTATGCGGGCCTTGTCCCTCATATAACTTTCTTAAGTCCATTTTGGTATTGCTCAATGCACTCGAGGATTTTAAAGTCCTATTTGATACAAATTCGTTCTATTTACCAACCAATTAACAATTCAATTTCAATTCTAACACCAATTGACCAATCAAGCAATACTAATCAATCCTATCAAGCAATTCAAGTAATTCCCTAATTAGCCAATTCAAGCAATAATTCACACAATGCAATTAACAACAATTGAATTGAAAGAGAGTAAAGGGAAATAATGTGTCTCAAGCAAATGTTGACGGAGTTCGACTTGCCGTTGGGCCTTGCCTACATCTTCGGGTCCCCGGTGCCCCCGCTTCTTACGATAAAAAACCCGGCCCACTCCACTAAATAATGTTGCAATACAAGTCGGAATCCAACTTCCTTTACGCACGCCGGTAGGATAGTTGAACCCTAATTTTCACACAAAGCTCACAAGGGAAATAAAGGAAATAAAGAATAGAACAAGTAATTGAATGCACAAGCTAACTGTCAATACTCTCTAGATTAATTTAGCTAAATAAAAAATGGGCGTTTAATGAAATTTTGGCAAGTAAGCAAGAGCTTTAGAGTACAAGATTTAATGGTGGCTGTAAATGTTTTGAAAGCTATTTAATTCAGATGTGTAAAAGGTAGAAGAAGGTCCTCTTATATAGGTGATGAATTCTGCAAAAAAAAATTAGGTCTTTAGAATCTAGAGTTATAACGCTAGTTACTGTAGAAATCCCAACGTTATAACGCTAGACTAGATGAAGACAAATTTTTGTGACTTTGGATTTGGATTTGGATTTTTGTGAAACTTTTTCATAGCGTTATAACGCTAGCACAAGTCAGGACAAAATTTTGTGATATTTGAAATTTGTTCTAGCATTATAACACCAAAGATGACGTTATAACACTAAACCAGAGCAGTTCAATACTTAGCCAATTTTGGCCAACTTCTCACCTTAGCGTTATAATGCCTAACTCTCTGGTTTTTCTGGTTAAATTTTTTCCTACTACTCAAAATAATATTTTTAATCAAATAAAATTCATTTTGATAATCTTTGACAATATTTAAGATGTAATCTTGATATCTTGATTCTTGTTTTGTTCATTTTCTATTTTTAAATCTAATTTTAAACAATTCATCATTCTAGCGTTATAACACTAAATCTGGCGTTATAATGCTAAGTCTGAGAGATCTTAGGACTTAGCCATTTTTGGGACAAATTCATGCCTTCACGTTATAATGCCAGAGATAGCATTATAACACTAAGTCTCTGGAACTTCTGATTTGAATATTTTGCTACTAATCAAACTTACATTTTTTTATCAAACAAATTTTATATTGATAAACTTAAATGATATTTAAGGCATATTCTTGATGTTTTGAACATTAATTTTTTTCTCAATTTATTTTATCATATATTTTAAGATTTCTGTTATGTAGCGTTATAACGCCATAATCAGCGTTATAACATTAAGTGTAAATGACTTCAGTACTTAGCCAATTTTGCGATTTCTTGCACTCTAGCGTTATAACGCCAAAGATGACGTTATAACGGTCTTTCCTGTTTGGATTAATATGTTACTAATCATAACCCAATTTTTAATTAGCTAAAGTACATAGGATTAAACTTAAGCCTTATCTAAGATGCAATCTTGAATATTTGAGCTCTACTTCTTCCTTGGTTTAATCTTGTAGCCATTTTGAACTTTCATCAACACCCTACAACTTTTTTTCACAAAAACACAATAATTGATGAGATTTAAAGTTGTTTTGCAAATCAACAAACTTGAGAAATTGTTTGATGTAGCACTATTTTCAATTTCAACATTGTTTAACTCAAGCTAAAGAATTTTTTATTTAAATCCCAAATTGTGCAATCTTTTATTATCAGGGCTTGATTGGATTCAATGAGGAGTTTGTTTAGCCTAACAATTTCAAATTTTAATAATTCCTCATTGGACACATCACTTGTATCATTGTAATCATCATCCGACTCATCATCAAATTCAACCCCTAGACAGTAACTAACCTCAACGGGCTTTGAGTCTAGATATACCTTAGCCTCATAATTAGAGGTTGATGAGCTAGCTTCTCACATTTCTTTGATGCTAGTTGAGGTTGTGCTAGCATTGTCCTTAACGGTTTCCTCAACCGGTTGCTCTTCCTCGGATGCATCATCTTTCTCGACCTTTCCAAGAGTGAACTTCTTGATTAGCTCGATAACTCCCGCGTCGGTTACATTGTTCTTAGAGATGATGGCGTCAAGATCAACATTGCTCTTCTCCATCAAAGCAACAAAGGTATGATGGTCATCACTTTGTTGTCCCTCATTTGATATTTCCCCATTGCCAAAGAGTTCTTCAAGCATTTTTTAGTAAGGATCGGAATTTATTTGCTCGTATCTATCCCAAAGTGTTGAAAGAGGGATACAAAAGGGGAATCTTGGTTAGAGGAGGAGGCATAGTGATGGTTTGGACTTTGAGCCGGAAATGTAACAAATTTGCATTGGTGATCTTGTTCTCCAAATTGCCGGAGGATTTCTTCATAGATTTTGAAGAATGAGTAAACCTCCTCGGGGATAAAGGAAACTTCTTTTGCATTGTTCATGGTCTCCGAAGAACTCATGTAGGCTTTCCACGAATTCCTCCATTGCATGACTCTTATGAGCTTTGTACCTATCTTGCTAGGCTCCAAGGGATCACCTATCGCAAAACGATAAATAACGCTCCGTGTCCCTCTGCGTTTCGGCGACACGGCATCTCCAATCATTCGTAAACGATTGTAAATAAATCCTCGTTGGTCGATCAATTTTCGTTGAAATAACTCTGTCACTATCGTGTAGAAGGTCATTTTTCTATTCTTTTGTTCGCAATTTGTTGCCACACATCTCTTCTCTTCTTCTCTCGCTGCAGCCTCTTAATCACAACCCATCACGGGTCATCGTTCTCTCCTAAGTCCTCTCCGTCACCTCCTGGTTCCTTGCTCTCTACAATAACTTCTCTCTCCCATAACGCTTCCCCGTTGATTCCTATTTCTCCTTCCCTGGCATGACTCCTATTCGTCGCTTCCCTGCCATAACTCCTTTCTTCCCACACGTCTTATGGCTTGCCTTTCTTCAATTTCGCTTCTCTCTTTCTTCTCTTTCTCTATTGTCACTTCTCCTGTTGGACCTCTTCCCAGATCTCACAGCCGTTGCTGCTTTTCTCGAGTTGTTAAACCCAGATCCGATTTGTTATACCCCAACTGCCTCCCTAACTTGCTTCTGTTGTCGGTTAGTGTCGACCCAATTGGGACCGACAGGCACCTCCTAAGATGAGAGCACGAAGACGAACCCTATTCCTGAAGCTCTACCTCCACCACTGGAGCTCTAGATCTGCCTCCATGAAGCGACAACGGGATGGATTTAGGTGTGTTTTGCTTTTACCTAGAGTTTCGAATTTAGGTGGCGGAGCTCTAGCTCAGCTCATGTGGGTACTATTCTTCTTCTGCTCTTTCTCCCTTTCTCCAAAGAACTCAAACCTAGATTTGCTCATAATCAAAATGACCGATTATCACAAGATAAAAACGGAAACATTCAATTCATTGCTATAGAAATAAAAAAAACAAAACTGTAACATTCCGGTTCAACTGGTTTTGTTTGAAACAGAAACCGAATACAACAGCCTTTGCATGCAGATAAAATTAAAAGATAATTAGCTAGCTATTTCTTTTTTTTCACCGTTCTCTATCAGTAAGCTAAGCCAGTTATTTCCTCATCATCCATGAGTTCATTCTTATTTAACTCTTTATTTTTTTTTCTTTTCTTCACTTTCTGTTTCCTTTTTTAGGCTAAGGTGTGAGATAGGATTGGTGGCTGCCTCAAACATGGAGAAGAGCAGGTACATCCAATTATTGTTTTTCTTTTTTTACCTTTTGTTGATTTTAATTTACTAACATTTCTTACAGATATTTGACATTGCTCTATTTCAAGCAGAGTTGTGGGTATCTGCTATTGCTCTTTCCTTAATTTTCCTCTTTTGGCATTGAATTGATGTCCCATTCCTTAGTCTTAGTTGTTTTGTTTCCATATTTGTTTAGATCCTTCAAATTCTCTTTCCAGCGATTACCTTTTTAGACTGCTTTTGATGGATGATTCTTGCGTTGGAAAATTATGCCTCCTATTGAGATTTGCTGTAGGTATATAAATTTTCTCTGTTATTTATGTTGTCGATCTTTACGTTAATACTTATTTCTACTCAAATAAAACTGTGATTTTAGCTCCATGAATTGATTTGACATCACCTGTGAAATTATTAAAGATGTGATTATTTTTTTGTCAAATATTTTTTATTATTTTGTGAGTACATGAGCTGTGAAATTGTTAAGTAGTGAATTAGTCATTTTTTCTTTGTCTTGTATTGACTACTGAGCATAAGTTTGAAAGATTCGAAAACAAGTAGCGAGTTTCTTAATTTATTGCAAGAGTAACAAACAAATGTAGTATCTTTTTGTAGAACTATGTCCAAATTTTGATTTTGATTTTCTAAAAACAAGGATGTTGACTTGCGTGTGGTTCAATGTGTTAATATATATGGAGATTATATGTGCTTAATCACAATATATTTTAGAATTATTTTTATATTAATATATATGAAGCAATTTTAAATTTGGGTTCAATGTGTTAATATATATGAAGCAATTTTAAATACACATACTTTGTTGTAATGGCTTCTGATCATGAGCTCATGTTCTTTGTCTCACAGCTAGGTTAGTGTGTTTGGCTATTCTCATGTTCTTTGTTGCATATAACAAATTATGTGAATTTCGGTGTCTTTGAGCTGTATGGTGATATAGCACTTGCAGATTTCCTGAATTGCAAATCTCAACTGTTTTTACATGATTAGTTATGATATGAACTTTGAGAAGGAACATATTTGAATAATTTTTATTTCATCTTTTTCTCAGTTTTCATGTGTGGATTACATCTAATACAAAAACCTCTATAGGATATTCTCATGACATTGATAGCTTCTCTAGGATATTCTCATGGCATTGATAGCCTCTCTAATGGACATCTCTACTATTTTATACTCACATATATGAATTTTATATGAATTTTTCATCTGTTTGTTACTATCATTGTGCTCATGTATATGAATATTTCCTTTTTATTTATGTATGTTCCTAGATGCTCGAATAGTTACAAGTATTGTAAAAAATATCATGTAAAAACATCATGCAAGTGTTGTATACTCCTACAAATACTATTTGGGAAGAAGTTTTATGACCATGTACTATTTTCGCAAATATTATATGACAAGAAGGTAATCTTTTTATTCTATTGCAAAATTCATTCCATCTATGCTCATTTAGAATTGTTAAAAGATTCTATAATTTCGTCATTGGCATTTTATCTAGGGATATTTTTTTGTTTGGCTGGAAGATAAAACTTGCTTTTGAGTTCCTACTTCTAAGAATATCTAACTAATTATAGCATTTCTTATTTCGCAGCTTATTTCTAACTCAGATTCCAAACTAGGTCAGCATTCCAAACTTATGAACGACATGGTCATAAAAGAGATATGTTTGAGGTATATGATATTCTCAGCTAGAACCACATTATCCCTGTTACAACAACATCCATAAACCACTGAAGGTTACCAACAATTGAATTTGTTTCCTTCCTTTTTGTTTTGGACTTTGTTAAACATCAAGTGAATTTGGTAACCTTATTGGTAGGTACAGGCAAGAAATTTCCTTAAAAGAAGGTAAGAGCTATTTTTTAAGAACTCAAATACCCCTCTATTTTGGTAAGTACAAAATTCAAAGTTAGTGCTTTGTATTTTTCAAGTATATCAGAATCCGCAAATTTGTATGATGAGTTTAGTAAGGCAGAAACTTTGTATTATGAATTTTAGGAAACACTAAGGACCACAAATTTGAGAATATTGATCTGGCATTTCTGCCATTCATGAGCCACTCACCAGGGGAGATTGTCACTGAACATTAGTTTATAATGTTGTCGCAATGGAATTTTAAATTTGAGAATTTCGAACATGCTAAATTCCTAATTGCATGGATCTGATGAATTAATGAATCTATTGTTTCGTTGTGATAATATGTTGCTGGCGTTTTGTAATGTTCTACTTCTTACTTGCATGAAGAGGCATAACCAAACACAGGGCAGTGTCACAGGCAGGGCTTAAGTGATCTCAAAGGTCTGCAGGAAGATCAGGCTAAGGTGGTCATTGAGTATTTTGTTTGAACTGGGTAACTGAATTGATGTATTACTTGGTTTTTGTTTGAACTGGGTAACCAAATTGATGTATTTTGTTTGCAATTGATGTGTTTTGATTGAATTAATGTATTTTGTTTGAAAATGATGTATATATATACTGGCTGATCATTGGTATTTTGTGTCCCATTTGAATTTTGTGACAGGGAACTGTTATCTTAGCATAATTAGTAAGGTAACTATTATAAGAGAAAAAAAATAAAAAGATGATGTTGTATTTTTGTTTTGATTTTTTTTGTACTAAATTAATATATAGTATCACATCAAACAACATCATTTTCTAATTTTCTCAATATACATAATTGTTGTTAAATGTCAATTAAAGAGTTTTTGAAACAATTAAAACCTTAAATGACACCCTGATGTTAGATGTCATTTATTTTTCTTTTAAAACTTGTAAATTATAAACTATATTACAAATTTTTTATTAGATTTTTAGTTCAAATTAGAGATAAATCAGAACTAAAAGCACGGAGAAAATGTTACTTATAAATTCTTCTTGAGTTAACACACAAGAAGGTACACCACACACCTAAATATATGTCAGTGGCCATGTTATCAAACTGTAGTGCCTCATTGATCATTTATGTACATTATTGTTTTAGACGTGATACATATCCATTCCTCATATTCATTATAGATCTATTGTTGACAATGTTTAAGAAATGTTCTTTAAAAAATACTTATGATGTCTGTAGTCTTAGATTAAATAACGTTGACATGTTGATGGCAGATTTTAAAATAAAAAACTCCTCATATTTACATACCAAAAGCAGGAGGATGTAAAAGCAACTATATCTCTAAATCCAAGTAACACTTGCATTTCATACAAAGCTACCTACGGGCTATGATAACTCTAAATCTAAGTAACACTTGCATTCCATACAAAGCTACTGCGGGCATGATAACCGAGAAACTAAATGCGCCTCTATATTGTCCAACTGCCCATCCTTCTTATTTCATTTATCAGAACCTCTATGTAAAAGTCCAGATCTGACAAGGTCAAAGGACTCATTAGTGATAAAAAAAATTAATTTTTTTGGAAATTTCAAGAATCATGTTTGAGGTTTTATTTCCATTCCAAGCACTGATTGTGAATTTCTTATAATATGAACATAGTTTAAACAAAAAAAAAGAACACTTGCTCAGATTCTTAAATTAAAACTTCGTGTTCTAAATGATTTGATGAATAGAAAAACATGTCAAAAATGTCATTCTCTCATGTTATTTTGTTACTGTATCTTTTTTCAATTTGTTTTACATATGAAACAAGTAATTATATTGTAAATATATAATTTTTTTATAGTTCCTTCTACCATATTATTGTATGTAATTTATTTAATTATTTTACTTAACATTGTTGTTAATAATATTTTTTAAGTTAGAGATTATATACTCCAAAAATTGAGCAATATATTCTTCAAATAATTAAAACATATAATAAATATGTATTAATACAACAACAATTTTATCAAATTTATATGATAAATGCATGCTTCTAAAATAATACCATTTATCGCAACAAAAAATATCTTTAAAGACGCGGCGTAGCCGCGCTGCGTTTCCTAGTTTCAATAAATTTGTTAGTCAAAATTGTAAGTCTTATATACATGTCTTCAATGAACTCATTTTTCCTTATTCTAAAGTTCTCAAATTGCATTTCCTTCATACTTTCGAAGTAAAACTTGCCACATGTCATAGAAATTAGTTGCCTCTCCAAATATTGGTGCAATTGATGCATGTATGGAGGTAAGAATTGCATAAACCGCATGGTTATTTTCCTTTTTCTTTATTAAAGACTCAGCGGCTAGGTTGTCAATATCAAACTCATTTCATTCGCTTTTCATAGATCTCCTCTCTCATCACACTAAAGCAAATAAAAAATCGATGATGAACGATTCCAACTATATAGGAGAATCAAATCATTAATCTCATCTCCTCTCTCATCACATTTTCTCAGCATAACTTTTTTTCGTTGAAATTAAAATAATTCTAACAAGACATATTCATAAACTAAATTACTAAACAAATAATCACAAAATAATATATTTTCGTTAATCATTTCGTTATTTAAGCAAAAAATATCTTCGATCATAGTGTTTTATTTGACACTAAACAAAATCGAAAATGATTAAAGGATTAAACGATTAAACGACCGGCAATACCGGCCATCAATAGTCTTAACCTCACTGAGTCTTTCTCTTACGCCTTCCCTTCCACACCCTTATCGCTAGTGACATGCCATAAGCCCTCGGCCCCCAGCTCGGCCCTTGTAAAGCTCCTGTCAGATCCGGCCCTGATCCGACCCTTAGTAAGATTTTGAAAGGGCCAGACTTTATAAGGGTTGGGCCTTAGAAGTGCCGGATTCGTTCAAAAAATACAGACCCCTATTGACCCGGCCCTTTCAAGCCCCGATCCCATCCGGCCCTCTGCAATCCTTACCCACGCTAGCCCCTCAGACCCTTATAAACCCTTTCACAATTAAAAAATTAAAAAAAGGAGACCAAAGCTCTTATTACCCGGCCCTGAACCGGTCCTGATCCAGCCCTTTACAATCCCGAGGGCCTGATAAGGGCCGGGCCTTAAAAGGGCCAAACCTATTTTCTTAGAACAAAATCCTTATTACTCGACCTCTATTAAGAGCATCTCCAACAAGAGTTGCTTTACAATTGCTTAGTCTGATGTGGCATATGTTAATTTAATTGCTAGGTTGTAGACAAATTGTTAATTAAACAAATTTGCTTTATAAAAAATTCGTGCTTATTACACGCTGGCCAAACTATTCGACCAAATTCGTTCTTCTGCTATACTTCTGTCGCTCTCTCTCCTAAAAGAAAAACCCATCTCGTTATGTATTCTCCGTCTTTCTCTCTCTTAAGCACATCCATTTTTTTTTCCAATTTTCCCGACGGATTGGCCATTTTTTTCTCTTCATTTTGACATCTCAATTGAAGGTATTTTTCAGATACGATCGCCATTGACAATTTTCTTTCTCGACGTTGCAGAGAAGCTTGTAGGTTGCTTCTTTTTCCCAATCGCCATTTATTCAATCGCCAGAACAGAAATTGCTTCGTCACCTCAAGATGAAACCAGTGAAAATGAGTTGAAAAGCAAGGGCTTTGTCTCATCAAGCAAGAAGCTCAATTTGGATAGTTTTCTTTTGGGCGATTTCAAGGATGAGCCCCCCTAGTTTGTAGCCTTTTCTTTCTAGCACCTTATTTGTAGTCTGAACACCTCAAAAATTGGCTTTACCTCAGAAGAAGATGGGAATCGGGGAGGGAGAGCAGTCGTCTGAAGGAACTCCGGTTGTACACTGACTACGGATGTTGCAGTCGTCCATTGTTTATAGTGGAAAATCAGAGGTTGCTTATTAGGGAAAATGATATCCATGCTTTGCAACAAAGGGTTTTGCTTTTATTTAGTTTGTATTTATTGTTAACCAATTTATAATGGTCTTTTCTGAATTTGTTTCCTTCATTTTTTTTATCAGGAGGGCCCAGAAGAAGGTGGTTGGCATGATCTGGTC